>JAKRVW010000006.1:202500-205000 GCA_024086825.1 Abrus pulchellus subsp. cantoniensis | reverse complement strand
AACCATCACAAACCGGAAGAACAACCATATCCATAGGGACCAACTCCGGGAACATGATGCCCGCATGCCTATTGCCACTGCAAAGAGTGCACGCGTTGTTGGAAAAATCCAACGCTGGTTCACCGTTTTATAACTCTCCTCACACCTCAACAAGAACAAAGTCACCGGGAGCACATAAAATCGAGAGGGACAAAGGAAAATGCACCCGATAGACCCTGCCCATGCATCGTTGATGCAAGAATAAGCCACGCCACGATGCCCACAAATTTCCGAGGGGCCTTAGAGACTCGGCCAAAATCGGCCAACAATCGGTTTTGGATAATTGATGAATCAATCAATCCAATGCCATGGAAAAACAAGCCATACAAGTGAGGGAAGACTTGCATGAGCATGGGGGAGGGGCCCCAAGGCAGCACCGCACCTCCCACTTTGTGGGCGTGGTTGGTGAGGTGCAGCCCCCTTATAATAGGTTATTATGCAAAAGCCAAAATTGTAGTAGTAGATACCTTTTTTACGACGGACATAAGTCCATATCGGGACCTAGAGATCGAATTTTGACGTGATTTTTTGCAGGGAGGCTCACAAACACAATATATTCACGTCCACAAAGTTTTAGATTTTTTCTCCAGGGGATGAATTTTTTATGAATTTTTGAATCGGCAGATTATGAAAAACCGGGGAAAATGGAAAAAGGCACCTAGAGATCGAATTTTGACCTGATTTTTTGCAGGCATTCACACAAAATAACACCAAATGTTTCTGCAAAGTTTCGTTACATTTCTCAAACGGAATGATTTATAATGAATTTTTCTCCAAAACGGAAATATATAAGATGAATTGTTTTTGACCCCAAACTTTGTCAATGCAACTTGAGAGTGGGGAGTTGTTTTATGGAGAAATATAAAGACACCCGCCGGCTTTGATGCACTCTTGGTGCCCACCTTGGTGTGCTTTGATGCCCACCATGGTGCCTCTTGATGCCAACCATGGTGCCCCTTGATGCCCACCTTCATGCCCACCATGGTGCCCCTTGATGCCCACCTTGGTGTGCTTTGATGCCCACCTTGGTGCACCTCGATGCACCTTGATGCCAACCATGGTGCCTCTTGGTGCACCTTGATGCCCACCTTGATGTGTCTTGGTGCCCACCTCGATGCCCACCATGGTGCCTCTTGATGCCAACCATGGTGCCACTTGATGCCCACCATGGTGCCTCTTGTTGCCCCTTGCTGCCCACCTTCTTGGTGCACCTTGATGCCCACCATGGTGCCCCTTGATGCCCACCATGGTGCCTCTTGATGCCCACCTTCATGCCCACCATGGTGCCCACCTTCATGCCCACCTTGATGCCCACCATGGTGCCTCTTGCTGCCCACCTTGGTGCACCTTGATGCCCACCTTCATGCCCACCATGGTGCCCCTTCATGCCCACCATGGTGCCTCTTGCTGCCCACCTTGGTGCACCTTGATGCGTTTTTCTCCACCCTGGTGCCCACTTGGTGCGTTTTTCAGCACCCTGGTGCCTCTTGGTGCCCACCCTGGTGCCTCTTGATGCCCACCTTGGTGCACCTTGATGCCCACCATGGTGCCCCTTCATGCCCACCATGGTGGCTCTTGCTGCCCACCTTGGTGCACCTTGATGCCCACCTTGGTGCCTCTTGATGCCCACCTTCATGCCCACCATGGTGCCCACCTTGGTGTGTTTTTATGCACCATGGTGCCCCCTTGGTGCTTTTTTATCGACCATGGTGCCCCCTTGGTGCGTGTTTATCCACCATGGTGTCCCTTGGTGCGTTTTTCTGCACCATGGTGCCACTTAGTGCGTTTTCTCCACCCTGGTGCCCAGGTGCGTTTTTCAGCACCCTGGTGCGTTTTTCTGCACCCTGGTGCTCCCCTGGGTGCGTTTTCAGCACCCTGGTGCCTCTTGGTGCCCACCCTGGTGCCTCTTGATGCCCACCTTGGTGCACCTTGATGCCCACCATGGTGCCCCTTCATGCCCACCTTCATGCCCACCTTGGTGCACCTTGATGCCCACCTTGGTGCCTCTTGATGCCCACCTTCATGCCCACCATGGTGCCCACCTTGGTGTGTTTTTATGCACCATGGTGCCCCCTTGGTGCTTTTTTATCGACCATGGTGCCCCCTTGGTGCGTTTTTCAGCACCATGGTGTCCCCTTGGTGCGTTTTTATCGCACCATGGTGCCCACTTGGTGCGTTTTTCTGCACCCTGGTGCAGTTTTCAGCACCCTGGTGCGTTTTTCTGCACCCTGGTGCTCCCCTTGGTGCGTTTTTGTGCACCCTGGTGCGTTTTTCAGCACCCTGGTGCCCTCTTGGTGCGTTTTTCAGCACCCTGGTGCCTCTTGGTGCCCACCCTGGTGCCTCTTGATGCCCACCCTGGTGCCCTCTTGGTGCGTCTTTCTTGCACCCTGGTGCCTACCTGGTTCCTTTGCCTACACCATGGTGCCTACCTTGTGCCCACTTGGTGCCTCTTGCCACACCC
>JAKRVW010000006.1:0-160000 GCA_024086825.1 Abrus pulchellus subsp. cantoniensis | reverse complement strand
TTCTCACCACCTTCTCCCTTTCTGACACTTTCTGGCACCTTTGGACCCAAGTTGCAGTTTTGGTCTCTTTTGGTTCCCTTTTTGCTTACCGGCAAAGGAAGACGTGCGAAACTCGTCTCAGGCCACTAAAACTCCTTGAATATCATGCCTAGGACTCAAAGGAAGGATTTCCCACCACCTTCTCACGTTCTGGCACTTTCTGGTGCCTTTGGACCCAAGTTCCAGTTTTGGTCTCTTTTGGTTCCTTTTTGCTTACCGGCAAAGGAACACGTGCGAAACTCGTCTCAGGCCCCTAAAACTCCTTGAATATCACGCCTAGGACTCAAAGGAAGGCTTTCCCACCACCTTCTCACGTTCTGGCACTTTCTGGTGCCTTTGGACCCAAGTTCCAGTTTTGGTCTCTTTTAGTTCCCTTTTGCTTACCGGCAAAGGAAGACGTGCGAAACTCGTTTCAAGCCACTGAAACTCCTTGAATATCACTCCTAGGACTCAAAGGAAGGCTTTACCACCACCTTCTTACGTTCTGGCACTTTCGGGTGCCTTTGGACCCAAGTTCCACTTTTGGTCTCTTTTGGTTCCCTTTTGCTTACCGGCAAAGGAAGATGTGCGAAACTCGTCTCAGGCCAGTAAAACTCCTTGAATATCACGCCTAGGACTCAAAGGAAGGCTTTCCCACCACCTTCTCACGTTCTGGCACTTTCTGGTGCCTTTGGACCCAAGTTCCAGTTTTGGTCTCTTTTGGTTCCCTTTTGCTTACCGGCAAAGGAAGACGAGCGAAAATCGTCTCAAGCCACTGAAAATCCTTGAATATCACTCATAGAACTTAAAGGAAGGATTTCTCACCACCTTCTCCCTTTCTGTCACTTTCTGGCACCTTTGGACCCAAGTTACAGTTTTGGTCTCTTTTGGTTCCCTTTTTGCTTACCGGCAAAGGAAGACGTGCGAAACTCGTCTCAGGCCACTAAAACTCCTTGAATATCACGCCTAGGACTCAAAGGAAGGCTTTCCCACCACCTTCTTACGTTCTGGCACTTTCTGGTGCCTTTGGACTCAAGTTCCAGTTTTGGTCTCTTTTGGTTCCCTTTTGCTTACCGGCAAAGGAAGACGTGCGAAACTCGTCTCAAGCCACTGAAACCCCTTGAATATCATTCCTAGAACTCAAATGATGGATTTCTCACCACCTTCTCCCCTTCTGTCACTTTCTGGCATCTTTGGACCCAAGTTCTAGTTTTGGTCTCTTTTAGTCCCTTTTTGCTTACCAGCAAACGAAGTCGTCCGAAACTCGTCTCAGGCCACTGAAACTCGTTGAATATCACTCCTAGGACTCGAAGGAAGGCTTTCCCACCACCTTCTCCCCTTCTGGCACTTTCTAGCGCCTTTGGATCCAAGTTCCAGTTTTCGTCTCTTTTGGTTCCCTTTTGCTTACCAGCAAAGGAACACGTGCGAAACTCGTCTCAGGCCACTAAAACTCCTTGAATATCACGCCTAGGAGTCAAAGGAAGGCTTTCCCACCACCTTCTCACGTTTTGGCACTTTCTGGTGCCTTTGGACCCAAGTTGCAGTTTTGGTCTATTTTGGTTCCCTTTTTGCTTAACGGCAAAGGAAGACGTGCGAAACTCGTCTCAGGCCACTAAAACTCCTTGAATATCACGCCTAGGACTCAAAGGAAGGCTTTCCCACCACCTTCTTACATTCTGGCACTTTCGGGTGCCTTTGGACCCAAGTTCCACTTTTGGTCTCTTTTGGTTCCTTTTTGCTTACCGGATAAGGAAGACGTGCGAAAATCGTCTCAAGCCACTGAAAATCCTTGAATATCACACATAGAACTCAAAGGAAGGCTTTCCCACCACCTTCTCACGTTCTGGCACTTTTTGGCGCCTTTGGACCCAAGTTCCAGTTTTTGTCTCTTTTCGTCCCTTTTTGCTTACTGGCAAAGGGGGACTTGCGAAACTCATCACAGGCCACTAAAACTCCTTGAATATCACGCCTAGGACACAAAGGAAGGCTTTCCCACCACCTTCTCACGTTCTGGCACTTTCTGGTGCCTTTGGACCCAAGTTCCAGTTTTGGTCTCTTTTGGTTCCCTTTTGCTTACCGGCAAAGGAAGACGTGCGAAACTCGTTTGAAGCCACTGAAACTCCTTGAATATCACTCCTAGGACTCAAAGGAAGGCTTTCCCACCACCTTCTTACGTTCTGGCACTTGCTGGTGCCTTTGGACCCAAGTTCCACTTTTGGTCTCTTTTGGTTCCCTTTTGCTTACCGGCAAAGGAAGACGTGCGAAACTCGTTTCAAGCCACTGAAACTCCTTGAATATCACTCCTAGGACTCAAAGGAAGGCTTTCCCACCACCTTCTCACGTTCTGGCACTTTTTGGCGCCTTTGGACCCAAGTTCCAGTTTTTGTCTCTTTTCGTCCCTTTTTGCTTACTGGCAAAGGGGGACTTGCGAAACTCATCACAGGCTACTAAAACTCCTTGAATATCACGCCTAGGACACAAAGGAAGGCTTTCCCACCACCTTCTCACGTTCTGGCACTTGCTGGTGCCTTTGGACCCAAGTTCCACTTTTGGCCTCTTTTGGTTCCTTTTTGCTTACCGGAAAAGGAAGACGTGCGAAAATCGTCTCAAGCCACTGAAAATCCTTGAATATCACTCATAGAACTTAAAGGAAGGATTTCTCACCACCTTCTCCCTTTCTGTCACTTTCTGGCACCTTTGGACCCAAGTTGCAGTTTTGGTCTCTTTTGGTTCCCTTTTTGCTTACCGGCAAAGGAAGACGTGCGAAACTCGTCTCAGGCCACTAAAACTCCTTGAATATCATGCCTAGGACTCAAAGGAAGGATTTCCCACCACCTTCTCACGTTCTGGCACTTTCTGGTGCCTTTGGACCCAAGTTCCAGTTTTGGTCTCTTTTGGTTCCTTTTTGCTTACCGGCAAAGGAACACGTGCGAAACTCGTCTCAGGCCACTAAAACTCCTTGAATATCATGCCTAGGACTCAAAGGAAGGCTTTCCCACCACCTTCTCACGTTCTGGCACTTGCGGGTGCCTTTGGACCCAAGTTCCAGTTTTGGTCTCTTTTGGTTCCCTTTTGCTTACCGGCAAAGGAAGACGTGCGAAACTTCGTTTGAAGCCACCGAAACTCCTTGAATATCACTCCTAGGACTCAAAGGAAGGCTTTCCCACCACCTTCTTACGTTCTGTCACTTTCTGGCGCCTTTGGACCCAAGTTCCACTTTTGGTCTCTTTTGGTTCCCTTTTGCTTACCGGCAAAGGAAGACGTGCGAAACTCGTTTCAAGCCACTGAAACTCCTTGAATATCACTCCTAGGACTCAAAGGAAGGCTTTCCCACCACCTTCTTACGTTCTGGCTCTTTCTGGTGCCTTTGGACCCAAGTTCCACTTTTGGTCTCTTTTGGTTCCTTTTTGCTTACCGGAAAAGGAAGACGTGCGAAAATCGTCTCAAGCCACTGAAAATCCTTGAATATCACTCATAGAACTCAAAGGAAGGCTGTCCCACCACCTTCTCACGTTCTGGCACTTTCTGGTGCCTTTGGACCCAAGTTCCAGTTTTGGTCTCTTTTGGTTCCCTTTTGCTTACCAGCAAAGGAACACGTGCGAAACTCGTGTCAAGCCACTGAAACTCCTTGAATATCACTCCTAGGACTCAAAGGAAGGCTTTCCCACCACCTTCTCACGTTCTGGCACTTTCTGGTGCCTTTGGACCCAAGTTCCAGTTTTGGTCTCTTTTGGTTCCCTTTTGCTTACCGGCAAAGGAAGACGTGCGACACTCATTTCAAGCCACTGAAACTCCTTGAATATCACGCCTAGGACTCAAAGGAAGGCTTTCCCACCACCTTCTCACGTTCTGGCACTTTTTGGCGCCTTTGGACCCAAGTTCCAGTTTTTGTCTCTTTTCGTCCCTTTTTGCTTACTGGCAAAGGGGGACTTGTGAAACTCGTCACAGGCCACTAAAACTTGTTGAATATCACGCCTAGGATACAAAGGAAGGCTTTCCCACCACCTTCTTGCGTTCTGGCACTTTCTGGTGCCATTGGACCCAAGTTCCAGTTTTGGTCTCTTTTGGTTCCTTTTTGCTTACCGGAAAAGGAAGACGTGCGAAAATCGTCTCAAGCCACTGAAAATCCTTGAATATCACTCATAGAACTCAAAGGAAGGCTTTCCCACCACCTTCTCACGTTCTGGCACTTTTTGGCGCCTTTGGACCCAAGTTCCAGTTTTTGTCTCTTTTCGTCCCTTTTTGCTTACTGGCAAAGGGGGACTTGCGAAACTCATCACAGGCCACTAAAACTCCTTGAATATCACGCCTAGGACACAAAGGAAGGCTTTCCCACCACCTTCTCACGTTCTGGCACTTTCTGGTGCCTTTGGACCCAAGTTCCAGTTTTGGTCTCTTTTGGTTCCCTTTTGCTTACCGGCAAAGGAAGACGTGCGAAACTCGTTTGAAGCCACTGAAACTCCTTGAATATCACTCCTAGGACTCAAAGGAAGGCTTTCCCACCACCTTCTTACGTTCTGGCACTTGCTGGTGCCTTTGGACCCAAGTTCCACTTTTGGTCTCTTTTGGTTCCCTTTTGCTTACCGGCAAAGGAAGACGTGCGAAACTCGTTTCAAGCCACTGAAACTCCTTGAATATCACTCCTAGGACTCAAAGGAAGGCTTTCCCACCACCTTCTTACGTTCTGGCTCTTTCTGGTGCCTTTGGACCCAAGTTCCACTTTTGGTCTCTTTTGGTTCCTTTTTGCTTACCGGAAAAGGAAGACGTGCGAAAATCGTCTCAAGCCACTGAAAATCCTTGAATATCACTCATAGAACTCAAAGGAAGGCTTTCCCACCACCTTCTCACGTTCTGGCACTTTCTGGTGCCTTTGGACCCAAGTTCCAGTTTTGGTCTCTTTTGGTTCCCTTTTGCTTACCAGCAAAGGAACACGTGCGAAACTCGTGTCAAGCCACTGAAACTCCTTGAATATCACTCCTAGGACTCAAAGGAAGGCTTTCCCACCACCTTCTCACGTTCTGGCACTTTCTGGTGCCTTTGGACCCAAGTTCCAGTTTTGGTCTCTTTTGGTTCCCTTTTGCTTACCGGCAAAGGAAGACGTGCGACACTCATTTCAAGCCACTGAAACTCCTTGAATATCACGCCTAGGACTCAAAGGAAGGCTTTCCCACCACCTTCTCACGTTCTGGCACTTTTTGGCGCCTTTGGACCCAAGTTCCAGTTTTTGTCTCTTTTCGTCCCTTTTTGCTTACTGGCAAAGGGGGACTTGTGAAACTCGTCACAGGCCACTAAAACTTGTTGAATATCACGCCTAGGATACAAAGGAAGGCTTTCCCACCACCTTCTTGCGTTCTGGCACTTTCTGGTGCCATTGGACCCAAGTTCCAGTTTTGGTCTCTTTTGGTTCCTTTTTGCTTACCGGAAAAGGAAGACGTGCGAAAATCGTCTCAAGCCACTGAAAATCCTTGAATATCACTCATAGAACTCAAAGGAAGGCTTTCCCACCACCTTCTCACGTTCTGGCACTTTTTGGCGCCTTTGGACCCAAGTTCCAGTTTTTGTCTCTTTTCGTCCCTTTTTGCTTACTGGCAAAGGGGGACTTGCGAAACTCATCACAGGCCACTAAAACTCCTTGAATATCACGCCTAGGACACAAAGGAAGGCTTTCCCACCACCTTCTCACGTTCTGGCACTTTCTGGTGCCTTTGGACCCAAGTTCCAGTTTTGGTCTCTTTTGGTTCCCTTTTGCTTACCGGCAAAGGAAGACGTGCGAAACTCGTTTGAAGCCACTGAAACTCCTTGAATATCACTCCTAGGACTCAAAGGAAGGCTTTCCCACCACCTTCTCACGTTCTGGCACTTTCGGGTGCCTTTGGACCCAAGTTCCAGTTTTGGTCTCTTTTGGTTCCCTTTTGCTTACCGGCAAAGGAAGACGTGCGACACTCAGTTCAAGCCACTGAAACTCCTTGAATATCACTCCTAGGACTCAAAGGAAGGCTTTCCCACCACCTTCTTACGTTCTGGCACTTTCTGGTGCCTTTGGACCCAAGTTCCACTTTTGGCCTCTTTTGGTTCCTTTTTGCTTACCGGAAAAGGAAGACGTGCGAAAATCGTCTCAAGCCACTGAAAATCCTTGAATATCCGTCATAGAACTTAAAGGAAGGATTTCTCACCACCTTCTCCCTTTCTGTCACTTTCTGGCACCTTTGGACCCAAGTTGCAGTTTTGGTCTCTTTTGGTTCCCTTTTTGCTTACCGGCAAAGGAAGACGTGCGAAACTCGTCTCAGGCCACTAAAACTCCTTGAATATCATGCCTAGGACTCAAAGGAAGGATTTCCCACCACCTTCTCACGTTCTGGCACTTTCTGGTGCCTTTGGACCCAAGTTCCAGTTTTGGTCTCTTTTGGTTCCTTTTTGCTTACCGGCAAAGGAACACGTGCGAAACTCGTCTCAGGCCACTAAAACTCCTTGAATATCACGCCTAGGACTCAAAGGAAGGCTTTCCCACCACCTTCTCACGTTCTGGCACTTTCTGGTGCCTTTGGACCCAAGTTCCAGTTTTGGTCTCTTTTGGTTCCCTTTTGCTTACCGGCAAAGGAAGACGTGCGACACTCAGTTCAAGCCACTGAAACTCCTTGAATATCACTCCTAGGACTCAAAGGAAGGCTTTCCCACCACCTTCTTACGTTCTGGCACTTTCTGGTGCCTTTGGACCCAAGTTCCAGTTTTGGTCTCTTTTGGTTCCTTTTTGCTTACCGGCAAAGGAAGACGTGCGGAACTCGTCTCAGGCCACTAAAACTACTTGAATATCACGCCTAGGAGTCAAAGGAAGGCTTTCCCACCACCTTCTCACGTTCTGGCACTTTCTGGTGCCTTTGGACCCAAGTTCCAGTTTTGGTCTCTTTTGGTTCCCTTTTGCTTACCGGCAAAGGAAGACGTGCGAAACTCGTCTCAGGCCACTAAAACTCCTTGAATATCACTCCTAGGACTCAAAGGAAGGCTTTCCCACCACCTTCTTACGTTCTGGCACTTTCGGGTGCCTTTGGACCCAAGTTCATTTTTGGTCTCTTTTGGTTCCCTTTTGCTTACCGGCAAAGGAAGACGTGCGAAACTCGTCTCAGGCCACTCGAACTCCTTGAATATCACTCCTAGGACTCAAAGGAAGGCTTTCCCACCACCTTCTTACGTTCTGGCACTTTCGGGTGCCTTTGGACCCAAGTTCCACTTTTGGTCTCTTTTGGTTCCTTTTTGCTTACCGGAAAAGGAAGACGTGCGAAAATCGTCTCAAGCCACTGAAAATCCTTGAATATCACTCATAGAACTTAAAGGAAGGATTTCTCACCACCTTCTCCCTTTCTGTCACTTTCTGGCACCTTTGGACCCAAGTTACAGTTTTGGTCTCTTTTGGTTCCCTTTTTGCTTACCGGCAAAGGAAGACATGCGAAACTCGTCTCAGGCCACTAAAACTCCTTGAATATCACGCCTAGGACTCAAAGGAAGGCTTTCCCACCACCTTCTCACGTTCTGGCACTTTCTGGTGCCTTTGGACCCAAGTTCCACTTTTGGTCTCTTTTGGTTCCTTTTTGCTTACCGGCAAAGGAACACGTGCGAAACTCGTCTCAGGCCACTAAAACTCCTTGAATATCACTCCTAGGACTCAAAGGAAGGCTTTCCCACCACCTTCTTACGTTCTGGCACTTTCGGGTGCCTTTGGACCCAAGTTCCAATTTTGGTCTCTTTTGGTCCCTTTTTGCTTACTGGCAAAGGAAGACGTGCGAAACTAGTCTCAGACCTCTAAAACTCCTTGAATATCACGCCTAGGACTCAAAGGAAGGCTTTCCCACCACCTTCTCCCCTTCTGTCACTTTCTGCCACCTTTGGACCCAAGTTCTAGTTTTGGTCTCTTTTGATTCCCTTTTACTTACCGGCAAAGGAAGACGTGCGAAACTCGTCTCAGGCCACTAAAACTCCTTGAATATCACGCCTAGGACTCAAAGGAAGGCTTTCCCACCACCTTCTCACGTTCTGGCACTTTCTGGTGCCTTTGGACCCAAGTTCCAGTTTTGGTCTCTTTTGGTTCCCTTTTGCTTACCGGCAAAGGAAGACGTGCGAAACTCGTTTCAAGCCACTGAAACTCCTTGAATATCACTCCTAGGACTCAAAGGAAGGCTTTCCCACCACCTTCTTACGTTCTGGCACTTTCTGGTGCCTTTGGACCCAAGTTCCACTTTTGGTCTCTTTTGGTTCCCTTTTGCTTACCGGCAAAGGAAGACGTGCGAAACTCGTCTCAGGCCACTAAAACTCCTTGAATATCACTCCTAGGACTCAAAGGAAGGCTTTCCCACCACCTTCTCAAGTTCTGGCACTTTCGGGTGCCTTTGGACCCAAGTTCATTTTTGGTCTCTTTTGGTTCCCTTTTGCTTACCGGCAAAGGAAGACGTGCGAAACTCGTCTCAGGCCACTCGAACTCCTTGAATATCACTCCTAGGACTCAAAGGAAGGCTTTCCCACCACCTTCTTACGTTCTGGCACTTTCGGGTGCCTTTGGACCCAAGTTCCACTTTTGGTCTCTTTTGGTTCCTTTTTGCTTACCGGAAAAGGAAGACGTGCGAAAATCGTCTCAAGCCACTGAAAATCCTTGAATATCACTCATAGAACTTAAAGGAAGGATTTCTCACCACCTTCTCCCTTTCTGTCACTTTCTGGCACCTTTGGACCCAAGTTACAGTTTTGGTCTCTTTTGGTTCCCTTTTTGCTTACCGGCAAAGGAAGACGTGCGAAACTCGTCTCAGGCCACTAAAACTCCTTGAATATCATGCCTAGGACTCAAAGGAAGGATTTCCCACCACCTTCTCACGTTCTGGCACTTTCTGGTGCCTTTGGACCCAAGTTCCAGTTTTGGTCTCTTTTGGTTCCTTTTTGCTTACCGGCAAAGGAACACGTGCGAAACTCGTCTCAGGCCACTAAAACTCCTTGAATATCACGCCTAGGACTCAAAGGAAGGCTTTCCCACCACCTTCTCACGTTCTGGCACTTTTTGGTGCCTTTGGACCCAAGTTCCACTTTTGGTCTCTTTTGGTTCCCTTTTGCTTACCGGCAAAGGAAGACGTGCGAAACTCGTTTCAAGCCACTGAAACTCCTTGAATATCACTCCTAGGACTCAAAGGAAGGCTTTCCCACCACCTTCTTACGTTCTGGCACTTTCGGGTGCCTTTGGACCCAAGTTCCACTTTTGGTCTCTTTTGGTTCCCTTTTGCTTACCGGCAAAGGAAGACGTGCGAAAATCGTCTCAAGCCACTGAAAATCCTTGAATATCACTCATAGAACTTAAAGGAAGGATTTCTCACCACCTTCTCCCTTTCTGTCACTTTCTGGCACCTTTGGACCCAAGTTACAGTTTTGGTCTCTTTTGGTTCCTTTTTGCTTACCGGCAAAGGAAGACGTGCGAAACTCGTTTCAAGCCACTGAAACTCCTTGAATATCACTCCTAGGACTCAAAGGAAGGCTTTCCCACCACCTTCTTACGTTCTGGCACTTTCGGGCGCCTTTGGACCCAAGTTCCACTTTTGGTCTCTTTTGGTTCCCTTTTGCTTACCGGCAAAGGAAGACGTGCAAAAATTGTCTCAAGCCACTGAAAATCCTTGAATATCACTCATAGAACTTAAAGGAAGGATTTCTCACCACCTTCTCCCTTTCTGTCACTTTCTGGTGCCTTTGGACCCAAGTTGCAGTTTTGGTCTCTTTTGATTCCCTTTTGCTTACCCGCAAAGGAACACGTGCGAAACTCGTCTCAAGCCACTGAAACTCCTTGAATATCACGCCTAGGACTCAAAGGAAGGCTTTCCCACCACCTTCTTGCGTTCTGGCACTTTCTGGTGCCATTGGACCCAAGTTCCAGTCTTGGTCTCTTTTGGCTCCCTTTTGCTTACCGGCAATGGAAGACGTGCGAAACTCGTCTCAGGGCACTAAAACTCCTTGACTATCACTCCTAGGACTCAAAGGAAGGCTTTCCCACCACCTTCTCACGTTCTGGCACTTTCTGGCGCCTTTGGACCCAAGCTCTAGTTTTTGTCTCTTTTCATCCCTTTTTGCTTACCGGCAAAGGGAGACTTACGAAACTCGTCTCAGGCCACTAAAACTCCTTGAATATCACACCTAGGACTTAAAGGAAGGCTTTCCCACCACCTTTTCAAGTTCTGGCACTTTCGGGTGCCTTTGGACCCACGTTCGTTTTTGGTCTCTTTTGGTTCCCTTTTGCTGACCGGCAAAGGAAGACGTGCGAAACTCGTCTCAACCCGCTGAAAATCCTTGAATATCACTCATAGAACTCAAAGGAAGGCTTTCGCACCACCTTCTCACGTTCTGGCACTTTTTGGCGCCTTTGGACCCAAGTTCCAGTTTTTGTCTCTTTTTGTCCCTTTTTGCTTACTCGCAAAGGGAGACTTGCGAAACTCGTCACAGGCCACTAAAACTCCTTGAATATCACGCCTAGGATACAAAGGAAGGCTTTTCCACCACCTTCTCACGTTTGGCACTTTCTAGTGCCTTTGGACCCAAGTTCTAGTTTTGGTCTCTTTTGGTTCCCTTTTGCTTACCGGCAAAGGAAGACGTGCGAAACTCGTCTCAGGCCACTAAAACTCCTTGAATATCACTCCTAGGACTCAAAGGAAGGCTTTCCCACCACCTTCTTACGTTCTGGCACTTTCGGGTGCCTTTGGACCCAAGTTCCACTTTTGGTCTCTTTTGGTTCCTTTTTGCTTACCGGCAAAGGAAGACGTGCGAAACTCGTTTCAAGCCACTGAAACTCCTTGAATATCACTCCTAGGACTCAAAGGAAGGCTTTCCCACCACCTTCTTACGTTCTGGCACTTTCGGGCGCCTTTGGACCCAAGTTCCACTTTTGGTCTCTTTTGGTTCCCTTTTGCTTACCGGCAAAGGAAGACGTGCAAAAATTGTCTCAAGCCACTGAAAATCCTTGAATATCACTCATAGAACTTAAAGGAAGGATTTCTCACCACCTTCTCCCTTTCTGTCACTTTCTGGTGCCTTTGGACCCAAGTTGCAGTTTTGGTCTCTTTTGGTTCCCTTTTGCTTACCGGCAATGGAAGACGTGCGAAACTCGTCTCAGGCCACTAAAACTCCTTGAATATCACGCCTAGGACTAAAAGGAAGGCTTTCCCACCACCTTCTCACGTTCTGGTACTTTCTGGCGCCTTTGGACCCAAGCTCTAGTTTTTGTCTCTTTTCGTCCCTTTTTGCTTACCGGCAAAGGGAGACTTGCGAAACTCGTCTCAAGCCACTAAAACTCCTTGAATATCACTCCTAGGACTTAAAGGAAGGCTTTCCCACCACCTTCTCACGTTCTGGCACTTTCGGGTGCCTTTGGACCCACGTTCATTTTTGGTCTCTTTTGGTTCCCTTTTGCTTACCGGCAAAGGAAGACGTGCGAAACTCGTTTCAAGCCACTGAAACTCCTTGAATATCACTCCTAGGACTCAAAGGAAGGCTTTCCCACCACCTTCTTACATTCTGGCACTTTCGGGTGCCTTTGGACCCAAGTTCCACTTTTGGTCTCTTTTGGTTCCCTTTTGCTTACCAGAAAAGGAAGACGTGCGAAAATTGTCTCAAGCCACTGAAAATCGTTGAATATCACTCATAGAACTTAAAGAAAGGATTTCTCACCACCTTCTCCCTTTCTGTCACTTTCTGGCACCTTTGGACCCAAGTTGCAGTTTTGGTCTCTTTTGGTTCCCTTTTGCTTACCGGCAAAGGAAGACGTGCGAAACTCGTTTCAAGACTGAAACTCCTTGAATATCACTCCTAGGACTCAAAGGAAGGCTTTCCCATCACCTTCTCACGTTCTGGCACTTTCTGGTGCGTTTGGACCCAAGTTTCAGTTTTTGTCTCTTTTGGTTCCCTTTTGCTTACCGGCAAAGGAAGACGTGCGAAACTCGTCTCAAGCCACTGAAACTCCTTGAATATTACTCCTAGAACTCAAAGGAAGGATTTCTCACCACCTTCTCCCCTTCTGGCACTTTCTGGTGCCTTTGGACCCAAGTTCCAGTTTTGGTCTCTTTTGGTTCCCTTTTGCTTGTCGGCAAAGGAAGACGTACGAAACTAGTTTCAAGCCACTGATACTCCTTGAATGTCACTCCTAGAACTCAAAGGAAGGATTTCTCACCACCTTCTCTCCTCCTGTCACTTTCTGGCACCTTTGGACCCAAGTTCTAGTTTTGGTCTCTTTTGGTTCCCTTTTTGCTTACCAGCAAAGGAAGTCGTGCGAAACTCGTCTCAGGCAGTAACACCTTGAATATCAGTCCGAAGACAAAAAGGAAGGCTTTCTCACCACCTTTTCTTTTTATGGTACTTTCTGGCGCCTTTGGACCCAAGTTCCAATTTTGGTCTCTTTTGGTCCGTTTTTGCTTACTGGCAAAGGAAGACGTGCGAAACTCGTCTCAGACCTCTAAAACTCCTTGAATATCATGCCTAGGACTCAAAGGAAGGCTTTCCCACCACCTTCTCCCCTTCTGTCACTTTCTGCCACCTTTGGACCCATGTTCTAGTTTTGGTCTCTTTTGATTCCCTTTTGCTTACCCGCAAAGGAACACGTGCGAAACTCGTCTCAAGCCACTGAAACTCCTTGAATATCACGCCTAGGACTCAAAGGAAGGCTTTCCCACCACCTTCTCACGTTCTGGCACTTTCTGGTGCCTTTGGACCCAAGTTCCAGTTTTGGTCTCTTTTGGTTCCCTTTTGCTTACCGGCAAAGGAAGACGTGCGAAACTCGTTTCAAGCCACTGAAACTCCTTGAATATCACTCCTAGGACTCAAAGGAAGGCTTTCCCACCACCTTCTTACGTTCTGGCACTTTCGGGTGCCTTTGGACCCAAGTTCCACTTTTGGTCTCTTTTGGTTCCCTTTTGCTTACCGGCAAAGGAAGACGTGCGAAACTCGTCTCAGGCCAGTAAAACTCCTTGAATATCACGCCTAGGACTCAAAGGAAGGCTTTCCCACCACCTTCTCACGTTCTGGCACTTTCTGGCGCCTTTGGACCCAAGTTCTAGTTTTGGTCTCTTTTGGTCCCTTTTTGCTTACTGGCAAAGGGGGACTTGCGAAACTCGTCACAGGCCACTAAAACTCCTTGAATATCACTCCTAGAACTCAAAGGAAGGCTTTCCCACCACCTTCTCACGTTCTGGCACTTTCTGGTGCCTTTGGACCCAAGTTCCAGTTTTGGTCTCTTTTGGTTCCCTTTTGCTTACCGGCAAAGGAAGACGTGCGAAACTCGTTTTAAGCCACTGAAACTCCTTGAATATCACTCCTAGGACTCAAAGGAAGGCTTTCCCACCACCTTCTTACGTTCTGGCACTTTCTGGTGCCTTTGGACCCAAGTTGCAATTTTGGTCTCTTTTGGTTCCTTTTTGCTTACCGGCAAAGGAAGACGTGCGAAACTCGTCTCAGGCCACTAAAACTCCTTGAATATCACTCCTAGAACTCAAAGGAAGGCTTTCCCACCACCTTCTCACGTTCTGGCACTTCCTGGTGCCTTTGGACCCAAGTTCCAGTTTTGGTCTCTTTTGGTTCCCTTTTGCTTACCGGCAAAGGAAGACGTGCGAAACTCGTTTCAAGCCACTGAAACTCCTTGAATATCACTCCTAGGACTCAAAGGAAGGCTTTCCCACCACCTTCTCAAGTTCTGGCACTTTCGGGTGCCTTTTGACCCAAGTTCATTTTTGGTCTCTTTTGGTTCCTTTTTGCTTACCGGCAAAGGAAGACGTGCGAAACTCGTCTCAGGCCACTAAAACTCCTTGAATATCACTCCTAGGACTCAAAGGAAGGCTTTCCCACCACCTTCTTACGTTCTGGCACTTTCGGGTGCCTTTGGACCCAAGTTCCACTTTTGATCTCTTTTGGTTCCTTTTTGCTTACCGGAAAAGGAAGACGTGCGAAAATCGTCTCAAGCCACTGAAAATCCTTGAATATCACTCATAGAAATTAAAGGAAGGATTTCTCACCACCTTCTCCCTTTCTGTCACTTTCTGGCACCTTTGGACCCAAGTTGCAGTTTTGGTCTCTTTTGGTTCCCTTTCTGCTTACCGGCAAAGGAAGACGTGCGAAACTCGTCTCAGGCCACTAAAACTCCTTGAATATCATGCCTAGGACTCAAAGGAAGGATTTCCCACCACCTTCTCACGTTCTGGCACTTTCTGGTGCCTTTGGACCCAAGTTCCAGTCTTGGTCTCTTTTGGTTCCCTTTTGCTTACCGGCAATGGAAGACGTGCGAAACTCGTCTCGGGCCACTAAAACTCCTTGACTATCACGCCTAGGACTCAAAGGAAGGCTTTCCCACCACCTTCTCACGTTCTGGCACTTTCTGGCGCCTTTGGACCCAAGTTCTAGTTTTGGTCTCTTTTGGTACCTTTTTGCTTACCGGCAAAGGAAGTCGTGCGAAACTCGTCTCAAGCCACTAAAACTCCTTGAATATCACACCTAGGACTCAAAGGAAGGCTTTCCCACCACCTTCTCACGTTCTGGCACTTTTTGGCGCCTTTGGACCCAAGCTCTAATTTTTGTCTCTTTTCGTCCCTTTTTGCTTACCCGCAAAGGGAGACTTACGAAACTCGTCTCAGACCTCTAAAACTCCTTGAATATCATGCCTAGGACTCAAAGGAAGGCTTTCCCACCACCTTCTCAAGTTCTGGCACTTTCGGGTGCCTTTGGACCCAAGTTCATTTTTGGTCTCTTTTGGTTCCTTTTTGCTTACCGGAAAAGGAAGAAGTGCGAAACTCGTCTCAAGCCACTGAAAATCCTTGAATATCACTCATAGAACTTAAAGGAAGGATTTCTCACCACCTTCTCCCTTTCTGTCACTTTCTGGCACCTTTGGACCCAAGTTGCAGTTTTGGTCTCTTTTGGTTCCCTTTTTGCTTACCGGCAAAGGAAGACGTGCGAAACTCGTCTCAGGCAACTAAAACTCCTTGAATATCATGCCTAGGACTCAAAGGAAGGATTTCCCACCACCTTCTCACGTTCTGGCACTTTCTGGTGCCTTTGGACCCAAGTTCCAGTCTTGGTCTCTTTTGGTTCCCTTTTGCTTACCGGCAAAGGAAGACGTGCGAAAATCATCTCAAGCCACTGAAAATCCTTGAATATCACTCATAGAACTTAAAGGAAGGATTTCTCACCACCTTCTCCCTTTCTGTCACTTTTTGGTGCCTTTGGACCCAAGTTGCAGTCTTGGTCTCTTTTGGTTCCCTTTTGCTTACCGGCAATGGAAGACGTGCGAAACTCGTCTCAGGCCACTAAAACTCCTTGACTATCACGCCTAGGACTCAAAGGAAGGCTTTCCCACCACCTTCTCACGTTCTGGCACTTTCTGTCGCCTTTGGACCCAAGCTCTAGTTTTTGTCTCTTTTCGTGCCTTTTTGCTTACTTGAAAGGGGGACTTACGAAACTCGTCTCAGGCCACTAAAACTCCTTGAATATCACTCCTCGGACTCAAAGGAAGGCTTTCCCACCACCTTCTCACGTTCTGGCACTTTCGGATGCCTTTGGACCCACGTTCATTTTTTGTCTCTTTTGGTTCCCTTTTGATTACCGGCAAAGGAAGACTTGCGAAACTCGTCTCCGGCCACTAAAACTCCTTGAATATCACACCTAGGACTCAAAGGAAGGCTTTCCCACCACCTTCTCACGTTCTGGCACTTTTTGGCGCCTTTGGACCCAAGTTCCAGTTTTGGCCTCTTTTGGTTCCCTTTTGCTTACCGGCAATGGAAGACGTGCGAAACTCGTCTCAGGCCACTAAAACTCCTTGAATATCACGCCTAGGACTCAAAGGAAGGCTTTCCCACCACCTTCTCACGTTCTGGCACTTTCTGGCGCCTTTGGACCCAAGCTCTAGTTTTTGTTTCTTTTCATCCCTTTTTGCTTACCGGCAAAGGGAGACTTACGAAACTCGTCTCAGGCCACTAAAACTCCTTGAATATCACACCTAGGACTCAAAGGAAGGCTTTCCCACCACCTTCTTACGTTCTGGCACTTTCGGGTGCCTTTGGACCCAAGTTCCACTTTTGGTCTCTTTTGGTTCCTTTTTGCTTACCGGAAAAGGAAGACGTGCGAAACTCGTCTCAAGCACTGAAAATCCTTGAATATCACTCATAGAACTCAAAGGAAGGCTTTCCCACCACCCTCTCACGTTCTGGCACTTTTTGGCGCCTTTGGACCCAAGTTCCAGTTTTTGTCTCTTTTCGTCCCTTTTTGCTTACTGGCAAAGGGGGACTTCCGAAACTCGTCACAGGCCACTAAAACTCCTTGAATATCACGCGTAGGACACAAAGGAAGGCTTTCCCACCACCTTCTCACGTTCTGGCACTTTCTGGTGCCTTTGGACCCAAGTTCCAGTTTTGGTCTCTTTTGGTTCCCTTTTGCTTACCGGCAAAGGAAGACGTGCGAAACTCGTTTCAAGCCACTGAAACTCCTTGAATATCACTCCTAGGACTCAAAGGAAGGCTTTCCCATCACCTTCTTACGTTCTGGCACTTTTGCGTGCCTTTGGACCCAAGTTCCACTTTTGGTCTCTTTTGGTTCCTTTTTGCTTACCGGAAAAGGAAGACGTGCGAAAATCGTCTCAAGCCACTGAAAATCCTTGAATATCACTCATAGAACTCAAAGGAAGGCTTTCCCACCACCTTCTCACGTTCTGGCACTTTTTGGCGCCTTTGGACCCAAGTTCCAGTTTTTGTCTCTTTTCGTCCCTTTTTGCTTACTGGCAAAGGGGGACTTGCGAAACTCGTCACAGGCCACTAAAACTCCTTGAATATCACTCCTAGGACTCAAAGGAAGGCTTTCCCACCACCTTCTCAAGTTCTGGCACTTTCGGGTACCTTTGGACCCACGTTCATTTTTGGTCTCTTTTGGTTCCCTTTTGCTTACCGGCAAAGGAAAACGTGCGAAACTCGTCTCAAGCCACTGAAAATCCTTGAATATCACTGATAGAACTCAAAGGAAGGCTTTCCCACCACCTTCTCACGTTCTGGCACTTTTTGGCGCCTTTGGACCCAAGATCCAGCTTTTGTCTCTTTTCGTCCCTTTTTGCTTACTGGCAAAGGGGGACTTGCGAAACTCGTCACAGGCCACTAAAACTCCTTGAATATCACTCCTAGGACTCAAAGGAAGGCTTTCCCACCACCTTCTCACGTTCTGGCACTTTCGGGTGCCTTTGGACCCACGTTCATTTTTGGTCTCTTTTGGTTCCCTTTTGCTTACAGGCAAAGGAAGATGTGCGAAACTCGTTTCAAGCCACTGAAACTCCTTGAATATCACTCCTAGGACTCAAAGGAAGGCTTTCCCACCACCTTCTCACGTTCTGGCACTTTCGGGTGCCTTTGGACCCAAGTTCCACTTTTGGTCTCTTTTGGTTCCTTTTTGCTTACCGGAAAAGGAAAACGTGCGAAAATCGTCTCAAGCCACTGAAAATCCTTGAAGATCACTCATACAACTTAAAGGAAGGATTTCTCACCACCTTCTCCCTTTCTGTCACTTTCTGGCACCTTTGGACCCAAGTTGCAGTTTTGGTCTCTTTTGGTTCCCTTTTTGCTTACCGGCAAAGGAAGACGTGCGAAACTCGTCTCAGGCCACTAAAACTCCTTGAATATCACGCCTAGGACTCAAAGGAAGGATTTCCCACCACCTTCTCACGTTCTGGAACTTTCTGGTGCCTTTGGACCCAAGTTCCAGTTTTGGTCTCTTTTGGTTCCTTTTTGCTTACCGGCAAAGGAAGACGTGCGAAACTCGTCTCAGGCCACTAAAACTCCTTGAATATCACGCCTAGGACTCAAAGGAAGGCTTTCCCACCACCTTCTCACGTTCTGGCACTTTCTGGTGCCTTTGGACCCAAGTTCCAGTTTTGGTCTCTTTTGGTTCCCTTTTGCTTACCGGCAAAGGAAGACGTGCGAAACTCGTTTCAAGCCACTGAAACTCCTTGAATATCACTCCTAGGACTCAAAGGAAGGCTTTCCCACCACCTTCTTACGTTCTGGCACTTTCGGGTGCCTTTGGACCCAAGTTCCACTTTTGGTCTCTTTTGGTTCCCTTTTGCTTACCGGCAAAGGAAGACGTGCGAAAATCATCTCAAGCCACTGAAAATCCTTGAATATCACTCATAGAACTTAAAGGAAGGATTTCTCACCACCTTCTCCCTTTCTGTCACTTTTTGGTGCCTTTGGACCCAAGTTGCAGTCTTGGTCTCTTTTGGTTCCCTTTTGCTTACCGGCAATGGAAGACGTGCGAAACTCGTCTCAGGCCACTAAAACTCCTTGACTATCACGCCTAGGACTCAAAGGAAGGCTTTCCCACCACCTTCTCACGTTTTGGCACTTTCTGTCGCCTTTGGACCCAAGCTCTAGTTTTTGTCTCTTTTCGTGCCTTTTTGCTTACTTGAAAGGGGGACTTACGAAACTCGTCTCAGGCCACTAAAACTCCTTGAATATCACTCCTCGGACTCAAAGGAAGGCTTTCCCACCACCTTCTCACGTTCTGGCACTTTCGGATGCCTTTGGACCCACGTTCATTTTTGGTCTCTTTTGGTTCCCTTTTGATTACCGGCAAAGGAAGACTTGCGAAACTCGTCTCCGGCCACTAAAACTCCTTGAATATCACACCTAGGACTCAAAGGAAGGCTTTCCCACCACCTTCTCACGTTCTGGCACTTTTTGGCGCCTTTGGACCCAAGTTCCAGTTTTGGTCTCTTTTGGTTCCCTTTTGCTTACCGGCAATGGAAGACGTGCGAAACTCGTCTCAGGCCACTAAAACTCCTTGAATATCACGCCTAGGACTCAAAGGAAGGCTTTCCCACCACCTTCTCACGTTCTGGCACTTTCTGGCGCCTTTGGACCCAAGCTCTAGTTTTTGTTTCTTTTCATCCCTTTTTGCTTACCGGCAAAGGGAGACTTACGAAACTCGTCTCAGGCCACTAAAACTCCTTGAATATCACACCTAGGACTCAAAGGAAGGCTTTCCCACCACCTTCTTACGTTCTGGCACTTTCGGGTGCCTTTGGACCCAAGTTCCACTTTTGGTCTCTTTTGGTTCCTTTTTGCTTACCGGAAAAGGAAGACGTGCGAAACTCGTCTCAAGCACTGAAAATCCTTGAATATCACTCATAGAACTCAAAGGAAGGCTTTCCCACCACCCTCTCACGTTCTGGCACTTTTTGGCGCCTTTGGACCCAAGTTCCAGTTTTTGTCTCTTTTCGTCCCTTTTTGCTTACTGGCAAAGGGGGACTTCCGAAACTCGTCACAGGCCACTAAAACTCCTTGAATATCACGCGTAGGACACAAAGGAAGGCTTTCCCACCACCTTTTCACGTTCTGGCACTTTCTGGTGCCTTTGGACCCAAGTTCCAGTTTTGGTCTCTTTTGGTTCCCTTTTGCTTACCGGCAAAGGAAGACGTGCGAAACTCGTTTCAAGCCACTGAAACTCCTTGAATATCACTCCTAGGACTCAAAGGAAGGCTTTCCCACCACCTTCTTACGTTCTGGCACTTTCGCGTGCCTTTGGACCCAAGTTCCACTTTTGGTCTCTTTTGGTTCCTTTTTGCTTACCGGAAAAGGAAGACGTGCGAAAATCATCTCAAGCCACTGAAAATCCTTGAATATCACTCATAGAACTTAAAGGAAGGATTTCTCACCACCTTCTCCCTTTCTGTCACTTTCTGGCACCTTTGGACCCAAGTTGCAGTTTTGGTCTCTTTTGGTTCCCTTTTTGCTTACCGGCAAAGGAAGACGTGCGAAACTCGTCTCAGGCCACTAAAACTCCTTGAATATCACGCCTAGGACTCAAAGGAAGGCTTTCCCACCACCTTCTTACGTTCTGGCACTTTCTGGCGCCTTTGGACCCAAGCTCTAGTTTTTGTTTCTTTTCATCCCTTTTTGCTTACCGGCAAAGGGAGACTTACGAAACTCGTCTCAGGCCACTCGAACTCCTTGAATATCACTCCTAGTACTCAAAGGAAGGCTTTCCCACCACCTTCTCACGTTCTGGCACTTTCGGGTGCCTTTGGACCCAAGTTCCACTTTTGGTCTCTTTTGGTTCCTTTTTGCTTACCGGAAAAGGAAAACGTGCGAAAATCGTCTCAAGCCACTGAAAATCCTTGAAGATCACTCATAGAACTTAAAGGAAGGATTTCTCACCACCTTCTCCCTTTCTGTCACTTTCTGGCACCTTTGGACCCAAGTTGCAGTTTTGGTCTCTTTTGGTTCCCTTTTTGCTTACCGGCAAAGGAAGACGTGCGAAACTCGTCTCAGGCCACTAAAACTCCTTGAATATCACGCCTAGGACTCAAAGGAAGGATTTCCCACCACCTTCTCACGTTCTGGCACTTTCTGGTGCCTTTGGACCCAAGTTCCAGTTTTGGTCTCTTTTGGTTCCTTTTTGCTTACCGGCAAAGGAAGACGTGCGAAACTCGTCTCAGGCCACTAAAACTCCTTGAATATCACGCCTAGGACTCAAAGGAAGGCTTTCCCACCACCTTCTCACGTTCTGGCACTTTCCGGTGCCTTTGGACCAAAGTTCCAGTTTTGGTCTCTTTTGGTTCCCTTTTGCTTACCGGCAAAGGAAGACGTGCGAAACTCGTTTCAAGCCACTGAAACTCCTTGAATATCACTCCTAGAACTCAAAGGAAGGCTTTCCCACCACCTTCTTACGTTCTGGCACTTTCGGGTGCCTTTGGACCCAAGTTCCACTTTTGGTCTCTTTTGGTTCCCTTTTGCTTACCGGCAAAGGAAGACGTGCGAAAATCATCTCAAGCCACTGAAAATCCTTGAATATCACTCATAGAACTTAAAGGAAGGATTTCTCACCACCTTCTCCCTTTCTGTCACTTTTTGGTGCCTTTGGACCCAAGTTGCAGTCTTGGTCTCTTTTGGTTCCCTTTTGCTTACCGGCAATGGAAGACGTGCGAAACTCGTCTCAGGCCACTAAAACTCCTTGACTATCACGCCTAGGACTCAAAGGAAGGCTTTCCCACCACCTTCTCACGTTTTGGCACTTTCTGTCGCCTTTGGACCCAAGCTCTAGTTTTTGTCTCTTTTCGTGCCTTTTTGCTTACTTGAAAGGGGGACTTACGAAACTCGTCTCAGGCCACTAAAACTCCTTGAATATCACTCCTCGGACTCAAAGGAAGGCTTTCCCACCACCTTCTCACGTTCTGGCACTTTCGGATGCCTTTGGACCCACGTTCATTTTTGGTCTCTTTTGGTTCCCTTTTGATTACCGGCAAAGGAAGACTTGCGAAACTCGTCTCCGGCCACTAAAACTCCTTGAATATCACACCTAGGACTCAAAGGAAGGCTTTCCCACCACCTTCTCACGTTCTGGCACTTTTTGGCGCCTTTGGACCCAAGTTCAAGTTTTGGTCTCTTTTGGTTCCCTTTTGCTTACCGGCAGTGGAAGACGTGCGAAACTCGTCTCGTGCCACTAAAACTCCTTGAATATCACGCCTAGGACTCAAAGGAAGGCTTTCCCACCACCTTCTCACGTTCTGGCACTTTCTGGCGCCTTTGGACCCAAGCTCTAGTTTTTGTTTCTTTTCATCCCTTTTTGCTTACCGGCAAAGGGAGACTTACGAAACTCGTCTCAGGCCACTAAAACTCCTTGAATATCACACCTAGGACTCAAAGGAAGGCTTTCCCACCACCTTCTTACGTTCTGGCACTTTCGGGTGCCTTTGGACCCAAGTTCCACTTTTGGTCTCTTTTGGTTCCTTTTTGCTTACCGGAAAAGGAAGACGTGCGAAACTCGTCTCAAGCACTGAAAATCCTTGAATATCACTCATAGAACTCAAAGGAAGGCTTTCCCACCACCCTCTCACGTTACGGCACTTTTTGGCGCCTTTGGACCCAAGTTCCAGTTTTTGTCTCTTTTCGTCCCTTTTTGCTTACTGGCAAAGGGGGACTTCCGAAACTCGTCACAGGCCACTAAAACTCCTTGAATATCACGCGTAGGACACAAAGGAAGGCTTTCCCACCACCTTCTCACGTTCTGGCACTTTCTGGTGCCTTTGGACCCAAGTTCCAGTTTTGGTCTCTTTTGGTTCCCTTTTGCTTACCGGCAAAGGAAGACGTGCGAAACTCGTTTCAAGCCACTGAAACTCCTTGAATATCACTCCTAGGACTCAAAGGAAGGCTTTCCCACCACCTTCTTACGTTCTGGCACTTTCGCGTGCCTTTGGACCCAAGTTCCACTTTTGGTCTCTTTTGGTTCCTTTTTGCTTACCGGAAAAGGAAGACGTGCGAAAATCGTCTCAAGCCACTGAAAATCCTTGAATATCACTCATAGAACTTAAAGGAAGGATTTCTCACCACCTTCTCCCTTTCTGTCACTTTCTGGCACCTTTGGACCCAAGTTGCAGTTTTGGTCTCTTTTGGTTCCCTTTTTGCTTACCGGCAAAGGAAGACGTGCGAAACTCGTCTCAGGCCACTAAAACTCCTTGAATATCACGCCTAGGACTCAAAGGAAGGCTTTCCCACCACCTTCTTACGTTCTGGCACTTTCTGGCGCCTTTGGACCCAAGCTCTAGTTTTTGTTTCTTTTCATCCCTTTTTGCTTACCGGCAAAGGGAGACTTACGAAACTCGTCTCAGGCCACTAAAACTCCTTGAATATCACACCTAGGACTCAAAGGAAGGCTTTCCCACCACCTTCTTACGTTCTGGCACTTTCGGGTGCCTTTGGACCCAAGTTCCACTTTTGGTCTCTTTTGGTTCCTTTTTGCTTACCGGAAAAGGAAGACGTGCGAAACTCGTCTCAGGCCACTAAAACTCCTTGAATATCACGCCTAGGACTCAAAGGAAGGCTTTCCCACCACCTTCTTACGCTCTGGCACTTTCTGGTGCCTTTGGACCCAAGTTCCACTTTTGGTCTCTTTTGGTTCCTTTTTGCTTACCGGAAAAGGAAGACGTGCGAAACTCGTCTCAAGCCACTGAAAATCCTTGAATATCACTCATAGAACTTAAAGGAAGGATTTCTCACCACCTTCTCCCTTTCTGTCACTTTCTGGCACCTTTGGACCCAAGTTGCAGTTTTGGTCTCTTTTGGTTCCCTTTTTGCTTACCGGCAAAGGAAGACGTGCGAAACTCGTCTCAGGCCACTAAAACTCCTTGAATATCATGCCTAGGACTCAAAGGAAGGATTTCCCACCACCTTCTCACGTTCTGGCACTTTCTGGTGCCTTTGGACCCAAGTTCCAGTTTTGGTCTCTTTTGGTTCCTTTTTGCTTACCGGCAAAGGAACACGTGCGAAACTCGTCTCAGGCCACTAAAACTCCTTGAATATCACGCCTAGGACTCAAAGGAAGGCTTTCCCACCACCTTCTTACGTTCTGGCACTTTCGGGCGCCTTTGGACCCAAGTTCCACTTTTGGTCTCTTTTGGTTCCCTTTTGCTTACCGGCAAAGGAAGACGTGCGAAACTCGTTTCAAGCCACTGAAACTCCTTGAATATCACTCCTAGGACTCAAAGGAAGGCTTTCCCACCACCTTCTTACGTTCTGGCACTTTCGGGTGCCTTTGGACCCAAGTTTCACTTTTGGTCTCTTTTGGTTCCCTTTTGCTTACCGAAAAAGGAAGACGTGCGAAACTCGTCTCAAGCCACTGAAACTCCTTGAATATTACTCCTAGAACTCAAAGGAAGGATTTCTCACCACCTTCTCTCCTCCTGTCACTTTCTGGCACCTTTGGACCCAAGTTCTAGTTTTGGTCTCTTTTGGTTCCCTTTTTGCTTACCAGCAAAGGAAGTCGTGCGAAACTCGTCTCAGGCATTAACACCTTGAATATCAGTCCGAAGACAAAAAGGAAGGCTTTCTCACCACCTTTTCTGTTTATGGCACTTTCTGGCGCCTTTGGACCCAAGTTCCAATTTTGGTCTCTTTTGGTTCCTTTTTGCATACTGGCAAAGGAAGACGTGCGAAACTCGTCTCAAGCCACTAAAACTCCTTGAATATCACTCATAGAACTTAAAGGAAGGATTTCTCACCACCTTCTCCCTTTCTGTCACTTTCTGGTGCCTTTGGACCCAAGTTGCAGTTTTGGTCTCTTTTGGTTCCCTTTTGCTTACCGGCAATGGAAGACGTGCGAAACTCGTCTCAGGCCACTAAAACTCCTTGAATATCACACCTAGGACTCAAAGGAAGGCTTTCCCACCACCTTCTTACGTTCTGGCACTTTCGGGTGCCTTTGGACCCAAGTTCCACTTTTGGTCTCTTTTGGTTCCTTTTTGCTTACCGGAAAAGGAAGACGTGCGAAACTCGTCTCAAGCACTGAAAATCCTTGAATATCACTCATAGAACTCAAAGGAAGGCTTTCCCACCACCCTCTCACGTTCTGGCACTTTTTGGCGCCTTTGGACCCAAGTTCCAGTTTTTGTCTCTTTTCGTCCCTTTTTGCTTACTGGCAAAGGGGGACTTCTGAAACTCGTCTCAGGCCACTAAAACTCCTTGAATATCACGCCTAGGACTCAAAGGAAGGCTTTCCCACCACCTTCTCACGTTCTGGCACTTTCTGGCGCCTTTGGACCCAAGCTCTAGTTTTTGTCTCTTTTCGTCCCTTTTTGCTTACCGGCAAAGGGAGACTTGCGAAACTCGTCTCAAGCCACTAAAACTCCTTGAATATCACTCCTAGGACTCAAAGGAAGGCTTTCCCACCACCTTCTCACGTTCTGGCACTTTCGGGTGCCTTTGGACCCACGTTCATTTTTGGTCTCTTTTGGTTCCCTTTTGCTTACCGGCAAAGGAAGACGTGCGAAACTCGTTTCAAGCCACTGAAACTCCTTGAATATCACTCCTAGGACTCAAAGGAAGGCTTTCCCACCACCTTCTTACGTTCTGGCACTTTCGGGTGCCTTTGGACCCAAGTTTCACTTTTGGTCTCTTTTGGTTCCCTTTTGCTTACCGAAAAAGGAAGACGTGCGAAACTCGTCTCAAGCCACTGAAACTCCTTGAATATTACTCCTAGAACTCAAAGGAAGGATTTCTCACCACCTTCTCTCCTCCTGTCACTTTCTGGCACCTTTGGACCCAAGTTCTAGTTTTGGTCTCTTTTGATTCCCTTTTGCTTACCCGCAAAGGAACACGTGCAAAACTCGTCTCAAGCCACTGAAAATCCTTGAATATCACTCCTAGAACTCAAAGGAAGGCTTTCCCACCACCTTCTCACGTTCTGGCACTTTCTGGTGCTTTTCAACTCAAGTTCCAGTTTTGGTCTCTTTTGGTTCCCTTTTGCTTACCGGTAAAGGAAGACGTGCGAAACACGTCTCAAGCCACTGAAACTCCTTGAATATCACTCCTAGGACTCAAAGGAAGGCTTTCCCACCACCTTCTTACGTTCTGGCACTTTCAGGTGCCTTTGGACCCAAGTTCCACTTTTGGTCTCTTTTGGTTCCTTTTTGCTTACCGGAAAAGGAAGACGTGCGAAACTCGTCTCAAGCCACTGAAAATCCTTGAATATCACTCATAGAACTTAAAGGAAGAATTTCTCACCACCTTCTCCCTTTCTGTCACTTTCTGGCACCTTTGGACCCAAGTTGCAGTTTTGGTCTCTTTTGGTTCCCTTTTTGCTTACCGGCAAAGGAAGACGTGCGAAACTCGACTCAGGCCACTAAAACTCCTTGAATACCATGCCTAGGACTCAAAGGAAGGATTTCCCACCACCTTCTCACGTTCTGGCACTTTCTGGTGCCTTTGGACCCAAGTTCCAGTTTTGGACTCTTTTGGTTCCTTTTTGCTTACCGGCAAAGGAACACGTGCGAAACTCGTCTCAGGCCACTAAAACTCCTTGAATATCACGCCTAAGACTCAAAGGAAGGCTTTCCCACCACCTTCTTATGTTCTGGCACTTTCGGGTGCCTTTGGACCCAAGTTCCACTTTTGGTCTCTTTTGGTTCCCTTTTGCTTACCGGCAAAGGAAGACGTGCGAAAATCGTCTCAAGCCACTGAAAATCCTTGAATATCACTCATAGAACTTAAAGGAAGGATTTCTCACCACCTTCTCCCTTTCTGTCACTTTCTGGTGCCTTTGGACCCAAGTTGCAGTTTTGGTCTCTTTTGGTTCCCTTTTGCTTACCGGCAATGGAAGACGTGCGAAACTCGTCTCAGGCCACTAAAACTCCTTGAATATCACGCCTAGGACTCAAAGGAAGGCTTTCCACCACCTTCTCACGTTCTGGCACTTTCTGGCGCCTTTGGACCCAAGCTCTAGTTTTTGTCTCTTTTCGTCCCTTTTTGCTTACCGGCAAAGGGAGACTTGCGAAACTCGTCTCACGCCACTAAAACTCCTTGAATATCACGCCTAGGACTCAAAGGAAGGCTTTCCCACCACCTTCTTACGCTCTGGCACTTTCTGGTGCCTTTGGACCCAAGTTCCACTTTTGGTCTCTTTTGGTTCCCTTTTGCTTACCGGAAAAGGAAGACGTGCGAAACTCGTCTCAAGCCACTGAAAATCCTTGAATATCACTCATAGAACTTAAAGGAAGGATTTCTCACCACCTTCTCCCTTTCTGTCACTTTCTGGCACCTTTGGACCCAAGTTGCAGTTTTGGTCTCTTTTGGTTCCCTTTTTGCTTACCGGCAAAGGAAGACGTGCGAAACTCGTCTCAGGCCACTAAAACTCCTTGAATATCATGCCTAGGACTCAAAGGAAGGATTTCCCACCACCTTCTCACGTTCTGGCACTTTCTGGTGCCTTTGGACCCAAGTTCCAGTTTTGGTCTCTTTTGGTTCCTTTTTGCTTACCGGCAAAGGAACACGTGCGAAACTCGTCTCAGGCCACTAAAACTCCTTGAATATCACGCCTAGGACTCAAAGGAAGGCTTTCCCACCACCTTCTTACGTTCTGGCACTTTCGGGCGCCTTTGGACCCAAGCTCCACTTTTGGTCTCTTTTGGTTCCCTTTTGCTTACCGGCAAAGGAAGACGTGCGAAACTCGTTTCAAGCCACTGAAACTCCTTGAATATCACTCCTAGGACTCAAAGGAAGGCTTTCCCACCACCTTCTTACGTTCTGGCACTTTCGGGTGCCTTTGGACCCAAGTTTCACTTTTGGTCTCTTTTGGTTCCCTTTTGCTTACCGAAAAAGGAAGACGTGCGAAACTCGTCTCAAGCCACTGAAACTCCTTGAATATTACTCCTAGAACTCAAAGGAAGGATTTCTCACCACCTTCTCTCCTCCTGTCACTTTCTGGCACCTTTGGACCCAAGTTCTAGTTTTGGTCTCTTTTGGTTCCCTTTTTGCTTACCAGCAAAGAAAGTCGTGCGAAACTCGTCTCAGGCATTAACACCTTGAATATCAGTCCGAAGACAAAAAGGAAGGCTTTCTCACCACCTTTTCTGTTTATGGCACTTTCTGGCGCCTTTGGACCCAAGTTCCAATTTTGGTCTCTTTTGGTTCCTTTTTGCATACTGGCAAAGGAAGACGTGCGAAACTCGTCTCAAGCCACTGAAACTCCTTGAATATCACTCATAGAACTTAAAGGAAGGATTTCTCACCACCTTCTCCCTTTCTGTCACTTTCTGGTGCCTTTGGACCCAAGTTGCAGTTTTGGTCTCTTTTGGTTCCCTTTTGCTTACCGGCAATGGAAGACGTGCGAAACTCGTCTCAGGCCACTAAAACTCCTTGAATATCACGCCTAGGACTCAAAGGAAGGCTTTCTCACCACCTTCTCACGTTCTGGCACTTTCTGGCGCCTTTGGACCAAAGCTCTAGTTTTTGTCTCTTTTCGTCCCTTTTTGCTTACCGGCAAAGGGAGACTTGCGAAACTCGTCTCAAGCCACTAAAACTCCTTGAATATCACTCCTAGGACTCAAAGGAAGGCTTTCCCACCACCTTCTCACGTTCTGGCACTTTCGGGTGCCTTTGGACCCACGTTCATTTTTGGTCTCTTTTGGTTCCCTTTTGCTTACCGGCAAAGGAAGACGTGCGAAACTCGTTTCAAGCCACTGAAACTCCTTGAATATCACTCCTAGGACTCAAAGGAAGGCTTTCCCACCACCTTCTTACGTTCTGGCACTTTCGGGTGCCTTTGGACCCAAGTTTCACTGTTGGTCTCTTTTGGTTCCCTTTTGCTTACCGAAAAAGGAAGACGTGCGAAACTCGTCTCAAGCCACTGAAACTCCTTGAATATTACTCCTAGAACTCAAAGGAAGGATTTCTCACCACCTTCTCTCCTCCTGTCACTTTCTGGCACCTTTGGACCCAAGTTCTAGTTTTGGTCTCTTTTGGTTCCCTTTTTGCTTACCAGCAAAGGAAGTCGTGCGAAACTCGTCTCAGGCATTAACACCTTGAATATCAGTCCGAAGACAAAAAGGAAGGCTTTCTCACCACCTTTTCTGTTTATGGCACTTTCTGGCGCCTTTGGACCCAAGTTCCAATTTAGGTCTCTTTTGGTCCCTTTTTGCTTACTGGCAAAGGAAGACGTGCGAAACTCGACTCAGACCTCTAAAACTCCTTGAATATCACGCCTAGGACTCAAAGGAAGGCTTTCCCACCACCTTCTCCCCTTCTGTCACTTTCTGCCACCTTTGGACCCAAGTTCTAGTTTTGGTATCATTTGATTCCCTTTTGCTTACCCGCAAAGGAACACCTGCAAAACTCGTCTCAAGCCACTGAAACTCCTTGAATATCACTCCTAGAACTCAAAGGAAGGCTTTCCCACCACCTTCTCACGTTCTGGCACTTTCTGGTGCCTTTCGACTCAAGTTCCAGTTTTGGTCTCTTTTGGTTCCCTTTTGCTTACCGGCAAAGGAAGACGTGCGAAACTCGTCTCAAGCCACTGAAACTCCTTGAATATCACTCCTAGGACTCAAAGGAAGGCTTTCCCACCACCTTCTTACGTTCTGGCACTTTCGGGTGCCTTTGGACCCAAGTTCCACTTTTGGTCTCTTTTGGTTCCCTTTTGCTTACCGGCAAAGGAAGACGTGCGAAACTCGACTCAGACCTCTAAAACTCCTTGAATATCACGCCTAGGACTCAAAGGAAGGCTTTCCCACCACCTTCTCCCCTTCTGTCACTTTCTGGTGCCTTTGGACCCAAGTTGCAGTTTTGGTCTCTTTTGGTTCCCTTTTGCTTACCGGCAATGGAAGACGTGCGAAACTCGTCTCAGGCCACTAAAACTCCTTGAATATCACGCCTAGGACTCAAAGGAAGGCTTTCCCACCACCTTCTCACGTTCTGGCACTTTCTGGCGCCTTTGGACCCAAGCTCTAGTTTTTGTCTCTTTTCGTCCCTTTTTGCTTACCGGCAAAGGGAGACTTGCGTAACTCGTCTCACGCCACTAAAACTCCTTGAATATCACTCCTAGGACTCAAAGGAAGGCTTTCCCACCACCTTCTCACGTTCTGGCACTTTCTGGTGCCTTTGGACCCACGTTCATTTTTTGTCTCTTTTGGTTCCCTTTTGCTTACCGGAAAAGGAAGACGTGCGAAAATCGTCTCAAGCCACTGAAAATCCTTGAATATCACTCATAGAACTTAAAGGAAGGATTTCTCACCACCTTCTCCCTTTCTGTCACTTTCTGGTGCCTTTGGACCCAAGTTGCAGTTTTGGTCTCTTTTGGTTCCCTTTTGCTTACCGGCAATGGAAGACGTGCGAAACTCGTCTCAGGCCACTAAAACTCCTTGAATATCACGCCTAGGACTCAAAGGAAGGCTTTCCCACCACCTTCTCACGTTCTGGCACTTTCTGGCGCCTTTGGACCCAAGCTCTAGTTTTTGTCTCTTTTCGTCCCTTTTTGCTTACCGGCAAAGGGAGACTTGCGAAACTCGTCTCACGCCACTAAAACTCCTTGAATATCACTCCTAGGACTCAAAGGAAGGCTTTCCCACCACCTTCTCACGTTCTGGCACTTTCTGGTGCCTTTGGACCCACGTTCATTTTTTGTCTCTTTTGGTTCCCTTTTGCTTACCGGCAAAGGAAGACGTGCGAAACTCGTTTCAAGCCACTGAAACTCCTTGAATATCACTCCTAGGACTCAAAGGAAGGCTTTCCCACCACCTTCTTATGTTCTGGCACTTTCGGGTGCCTTTGGAGCCAAGTTCCACTTTTGGTCTCTTTTGGTTCCCTTTTGCTTACCGGAAAAGGAAGACGTGCGAAAATTGTCTCAAGCCACTGAAAATCCTTGAATATCACTCATAGAACTTAAAGGAAGGATTTCTCACCACCTTCTCCCTTTCTGTCACTTTCTGGCGCCTTTGGACCCAAGTTCTAGTTTTGGTCTCTTTTGGTTCCCTTTTGCTTACCGGCAAAGGAAGACGTGCGAAACTTGTTTCAAGCCACTGAAACTCCTTGAATATCACTCCTAGGACTCAAAGGAAGGCTTTCCTGACTTTCTCACGTTCTGGCACTTTCTGGTGCGTTTGGACCCAAGTTTCAGTTTTGGTCTCTTTTGGTTCCCTTTTGCTTACCGGCAAAGGAAGACGTGCTAAACTCGTCTCAAGCCACTGAAACTGCTTGAATATTACTCCTAGAACTCAAAGGAAGGATTTCTCACCACCTTCTCCCCTTCTGGAACTTTCTGGTGCCTTTGGACCCAAGTTCTAGTTTTTGTCTCTTTTCGTCCCTTTTTGCGTACTGGCAAAGGGAGACTTGCGAAACTCGTCTCAGGCCACTAAAACTCCATGAATTTCACGCCTAGGACTCAAAGGAAGGCTTTCCCACCACCTTCTCATGTTCTGGCACTTTTTGGTGCCTTTGGACCCAAGTTCCAGTTTTGGTCTCTTTTGGTTCCTTTTTGCTTACCGGCAAAGGAAGACGTGCGAAACTCGTTTCAGGCCACTAAAACTCCTTGAATATCACGCCTAGGACTCAAACGAAGGCTTTCCCACCACCTTCTCACGTTCTGGCACTTTCTGGTGCCTTTGGACCCAAGTTCCAGTTTTGGTCTCTTTTGGTTCCCTGTTGCTTACCGGCAAAGGAAGACATGCGAAACTCGTTTCAAGCCACTGAAACTCCTTGAATACCACTCCTAGGACTCAAAGGAAGGCTTTCCCACCACCTTCTCACGTTCTGGCACTTTCTGGTGCCTTTGGACCCAAGTTCTAGTTTTTGTCTCTTTTCGTCCCATTTTGCTTACCGGCAAAGGAAGACGTGCGAAACTCGTTTCAAGCCACTGAAACACCTTGAATATCACTCCTAGGACTCAAAGGAAGGCTTTCCTGACCTTCTCACGTTCTGGCACTTTCTGGTGCGTTTGGACCCAAGTTTCAGTTTTGGTCTCTTTTGGTTCCCTTTTGCTTACCGGCAAAGGAAGACGTGCTAAACTCGTCTCAAGCCACTGAAACTGCTTGAATATTACTCCTAGAACTCAAAGGAAGGATTTCTCACCACCTTCTCCCCTTCTGGAACTTTTTGGTGCCTTTGGACCCAAGTTCTAGTTTTTGTCTCTTTTTGTCCCATTTTGCTTACCGGCAAAGGAAGACGTGCGAAACTCGTTTCAAGCCACTGAAACTCCTTGAATATCACTCCTAGGACTCAAAGGAAGGCTTTCCCACCACCTTCTCACGTTCTGGCACTTTCTGGTACGTTTGGACCCAAGTTTCAGTTTTGGTCTCTTTTGGTTCCCTTTTGCTTACCGGCAAAGGAAGACGTGCGAAACTCGTCTCAAGCCACTGAAACTCCTTGAATATTACTCCTAGAACTCAAAGGAAGGATTTCTCACCACCTTCTCCCCTTCTGGCACTTTCTGGTGCCTTTGGACCCAAGTTCTAGTTTTGGTCTCTTTTGGTTCCCTTTTGCTTACCGGCAATGGAAGACGTCCGAAACTCGTCTCAGGCCACTAAAACTCCTTGAATATCACTCATAGAACTCAAAGGAAGGCTTTCCCACCACCTTCTCACGTTCTGGCACTTTTTGGCGCCTTTGGACCCAAGTTCCAGTTTTTGTCTCTTTTCGTCCCTTTTTGCTTACTGGCAAAGGGGGACTTCCGAAACTCGTCACAGGCCACTAAAACTCCTTGAATATCACGCCTAGGACACAAAGGAAGGCTTTCCCACCACCTTCTCACGTTCTGGCACTTTCGGGTGCCTTTGGACCCACGTTCATTTTTGGTCTCTTTTGGTTCCCTTTTGCTTACCGGCAAAGGAAGACGTGCGAAACTCGTCTCAAGCCACTGAAAATCCTTGAATATCACTCATAGAACTCAAAGGAAGGCTTTCCCACCACCTTCTCACGTTTTGGCACTTTTTGGCGCCTTTGGACCCAAGTTCCAGTTTTTGTCTCTTTTCGTCCCTTTTTGCTTACTGGCAAAGGGGGACTTGCGAAACTCGTCACAGGCCACTAAAACTCCTTGAATATCACGCCTAGCACACAAAGGAAGGCTTTCCCACCACCTTCTCACGTTCTGGCACTTTCTGGTGCCTTTGGACCCAAGTTCCAGTTTTGGTCTCTTTTGGTTCCCTTTTGCTTACCGGCAAAGGAAGACGTGCGAAAATCGTTTCAAGCCACTGAAACTCCTTGAATATCACTCCTAGGACTCAAAGTAAGGCTTTCCCACCACCTTCTTACGTTCTGGCACTTTCGGGTGCCTTTGGACCCAAGTTCCACTTTTGCTCTCTTTTGGTTCCTTTTTGCTTACCGGAAAAGGAAGACGTGCGAAACTCGTCTCAAGCCACTGAAAATCCTTGAATATCACTCATAGAACTTAAAGGAAGGATTTCTCACCACCTTCTCCCTTTCTGTCACTTTCTGGCACCTTTGGTCCCAAGTTGCAGTTTTGGTCTCTTTTGGTTCCCTTTTGCTTACCGGCAAAGGAAGACGTGCGAAACTCGTCTCAGGCCACTAAAACTCCTTGAATATCATGCCTAGGACTCAAAGGAAGGATTTCCCACCACCTTCTCACGTTCTGGCACTTTCTGGTGCCTTTGGACCCAAGTTCCAGTTTTGGTCTCTTTTGGTTCCTTTTTGCTTACCGGCAAAGGAACACGTGCGAAACTCGTCTCAGGCCACTAAAACTCCTTGAATATCACGCCTAGGACTCAAAGGAAGGCTTTCCCACCACCTTCTTACGTTCTGGCACTTTCGGGCGCCTTTGGACCCAAGTTCCACTTTTAGTCTCTTTTGGTTCCCTTTTGCTTACCGGCAAAGGAAGACGTGCGAAAATCGTCTCAAGCCACTGAAAATCCTTGAATATCACTCATAGAACTTAAAGGAAGGATTTCTCACCACCTTCTCCCTTTCTGTCACTTTCTGGTGCCTTTGGACCCAAGTTGCAGTTTTGGTCTCTTTTGGTTCCCTTTTGCTAACCGGCAATGGAAGACGTGCGAAACTAGTCTCAGACCTCTAAAACTCCTTGAATATCACGCCTAGGACTCAAAGGAAGGCTTTCCCACCACCTTCTCACGTTCTGGCACTTTCTGGTGCCTTTGGACCCAAGTTCCAGTTTTGGTCTCTTTTGGTTCCCTTTTGCTTACCCGCAAAGGAAGACGTGCGAAACTCGTCTCAGGCCACTAAAACTCCTTGAATATCACGCCTAGCACTCAAAGGAAGGCTTTCCCACCACCTTCTCACGTTCTGGCACTTTCTGGTGCCTTTGGACTCAAGTTCCAGTTTTGGTCTCTTTTGGTTCCCTTTTGCTTACCAACAAAGGAAGACGTGCGAAACTCGTCTCAAGCCACTGAAACTCCTTGAATATCACTCCTAGAACTCAAAGGATGGATTTCTCACCACCTTCTCCCCTTCTGTCACTTTCTGGCATCTTTGGACCCAAGTTCTAGTTTTGGTCTCTTTTGGTTCCCTTTTGCTTATCGGCAAAGGAAGACGTGCGAAACTCGTTTCAAGCCACTGAAACTCCTTGAATATCACGCCTAGGAGTCAAAGGAAGGCTTTCCCACCACCTTCTCACGTTCTGGCACTTTCTGGTGCCTTTGGACCCAAGTTCCAGTTTTGGTCTCTTTTGGTTCCCTTTTGCTTACCCGCAAAGGAAGACGTGCGAAACTCGTCTCAGGCCACTAAAACTCCTTGAATATCACGCCTAGCACTCAAAGGAAGGCTTTCCCACCACCTTCTCACGTTCTGGCACTTTCTGGTGCCTTTGGACTCAAGTTCCAGTTTTGGTCTCTTTTGGTTCCCTTTTGCTTACCAACAAAGGAAGACGTGCGAAACTCGTCTCAAGCCACTGAAACTCCTTGAATATCACTCCTAGAACTCAAAGGATGGATTTCTCACCACCTTCTCCCCTTCTGTCACTTTCTGGCATCTTTGGACCCAAGTTCTAGTTTTGGTCTCTTTTGGTTCCCTTTTGCTTATCGGCAAAGGAAGACGTGCGAAACTCGTTTCAAGCCACTGAAACTCCTTGAATATCACGCCTAGGAGTCAAAGGAAGGCTTTCCCACCACCTTCTCACGTTCTGGCACTTTCTGGTGCCTTTGGACCCAAGTTCCAGTTTTGGTCTCTTTTGGTTCCCTTTTGATTACCCGCAAAGGAAGACGTGCGAAACTCGTCTCAGGCCACTAAAACTCCTTGAATATCACGCCTAGCACTCAAAGGAAGGCTTTCCCACCACCTTCTCACGTTCTGGCACTTTCTGGTGCCTTTGGACTCAAGTTCCAGTTTTGGTCTCTTTTGGTTCCCTTTTGCTTACCAACAAAGGAAGATGTGCGAAACTCGTCTCAAGCCACTGAAACTCCTTGAATATCACTCCTAGAACTCAAAGGATGGATTTCTCACCACCTTCTCCCCTTCTGTCACTTTCTGGCATCTTTGGACCCAAGTTCTAGTTTTGGTCTCTTTTGGTTCCCTTTTGCTTATCGGCAAAGGAAGACGTGCGAAACTCGTTTCAAGCCACTGAAACTCCTTGAATATCACTCCTAGGACTCAAAGGAAGGCTTTCCCACCACCTTCTTACGTTCTGGCACTTTCGGGTGCCTTTGGAGCCAAGTTCCACTTTTGGTCTCTTTTGGTTCCCTTTTGCTTACCGGAAAAGGAAGACGTGCGAAAATTGTCTCAAGCCACTGAAAATCCTTGAATATCACTCATAGAACTTAAAGGAAGGATTTCTCACCACCTTCTCCCTTTCTGTCACTTTCTGGCACCTTTGGACCCAAGTTGCAGTTTTGGTCTCTTTTGGTTCCCTTTTGCTTACCGGCAAAGGAAGACGTGCGAAACTCGTTTCAAGCCACTGAAACTCCTTGAATATCACTCCTAGGACTCAAAGAAAGGCTTTCCTGACCTTCTCACGTTCTGGCACTTTCTGGTGCGTTTGGACCCAAGTTTCACTTTTGGTCTCTTTTGGTTCCCTTTTGCTTACCGGCAAAGGAAGACGTGCTAAACTCGTCTCAAGCCACTGAAACTGCTTGAATATTACTCCTAGAACTCAAAGGAAGGATTTCTCACCACCTTCTCCCCTTACGGAACTTTACGGTGCCTTTGGACCCAAGTTCTAGTTTTTGTCTCTTTTCGTCCCTTTTTGCTTACTGGCAAAGGGAGACTTGCGAAACTCGTCTCAGGCCACTAAAACTCCTTGAATTTCACGCCTAGGACTCAAAGGAAGGCTTTCCCACCACCTTCTCATGTTTTGGCACTTTTTGGTGCCTTTGGACCCAAGTTCCAGTTTTGGTCTCTTTTGGTTCCTTTTTGCTTACAGGCAAAGGAAGACGTGCGAAACTCGTTTCAGGCCACTAAAACTCCTTGAATATCACGCCTAGGACACAAAGGAAGGCTTTCCCACCACCTTCTCACGTTCTGGCACTTTCTGGTGCCTTTGGACCCAAGTTCCAATTTTCGTCTCTTTTGGTTCCCTTTTGCTTACCGGCAAAGGAAGACATGCGAAACTCGTCTCAAGCCACTGAAACTCCTTGAATATCACTCCTAGAACTCAAAGGAAGGCTTTCCCACCACCTTCTCACGTTCTGGCACTTTCGGCTGCCTTTGGACCCAAGTTCATTTTTGGTCTCTTTTGGTTCCTTTTTGCTTACCGGCAAAGGAAGACGTGCCAAATTCGTCTCAAGCCACTGAAAATCCTTGAATATCACTCATAGAACTCAAAGGAAGGCTTTCCCACCACCTTCTCACGTTCTGGAACTTTCTGGTGCCTTTGGATCCAAGTTCCAGTTTTGGTCTCTTTTGGTTCCCTTTTGCTTACCGGCAAAGGAAGACGTGCGAAACTCGTTTCAAGCCACTGAAACTCCTTGAATATCACTCCTAGGACTCAAAGGAAGGCTTTCCCACCACCTTCTCACGTTCTGGCACTCTCGGGTGCCTTTGGACCCACGTTCATTTTTGGTCTCTTTTGGTTTCCTTTTGCTTACCGGCAAAGGAAGATGTGCGAAACTCGTTTCAAGCCACTGAAACTCCTTGAATATCACTCCTAGGACTCAAAGGAAGGCTTTCCCACCACCTTCTCACGTTCTGGCACTTTCTGGTGCCTTTGGACCCAAGTTCCAGTTTTGGTCTCTTTTGGTTCCCTTTTGCTTACCGGCAAAGGAAGACGTGCGAAACTCGTTTCAAGCCACTGAAACTCCTTGAATATCACTCCTAGGACTCAAAGGAAGGCTTTCCCACCACCTTCTCACGTTCTGGCACTTTCGGGTGCCTTTGGACCCACGTTCATTTTTGGTCTCTTTTGGTTCCCTTTTGCTTACCGGCAAAGGAAGACGTGTGAAACTCGTCTCAAGCCACTGAAAATCCTTGAATATCACTCATAGAACTCAAAGGAAGGCTTTACCATCACCTTCTCACGTTCTGGCACTTTCTCGCGCCTTTGGACCCAAGTTCTAGTTTTTGTCTCTTTTCGTCCCTTTTTGCTTACTGGCAAAGGGAGACTTGCGAAACTCGTCTCAGGCCACTAAAACTCCTTAAATTTCACGCCTAGGACTCAAAGGAAGGCTTTCCCACCACCTTCTCATGTTCTGGCACTTTTGGCGCCTTTGGACCCAAGTTCCAGTTTTGGTCTCTTTTGGTTCCTTTTTGCTTACCGGCAAAGGAAGACGTGCGAAACTCGTCTCAGGCCACTAAAACTCCTTGAATATCACGCCTAGGACTCAAAGGAAGGCTTTCCCACCACCTTCTCACGTTCTGGCATTTTACGGTGCCTTTGGACCCAAGTTCCAGTTTTGGTCTCTTTTGGTTCCCTTTTACTTACCGGCAATGGAAGATGTGCGAAACTTGTCTCAGCCCACTAAAACTCCTTGAATATCACGCCTAGGGCTCAAAGGAAGGCTTTCCCACCACCTTCTCACGTTCTGGCACTTTCTGGCGCCTTTGGACCCAAGCTCTAGTTTTTGTCTCTTTTCGTCCTTTTTTGCTTACCAGCTAAGGGAGACTTGCAAAACTCGTCTCAGGCCACTAAAACTCCTTGAATATCACTCGTAGGACTCAAAGGAAGGCTTTCACACCACCTTCTCACGTACTGGCACTTTCTAGTGCCTTTGGACCCAAGTTCCAGATTTGGTCTCTTTTGGTTCCCTTTTGCTTACCGGCAAAGCAAGACGTGCGAAACTCGTCTCAAGCCACTGAAACTCCTTGAATATCACTCCTAGAACTCAAAGGAAGGCTTTCCCACCACCTTCTCACGTTCTGGCACTTTCTGCTGCCTTTGGACCCAAGTTCCAGTTCTGGTCTCTTTCGGTTCCCTTTTGCTTACCGGCAAAGGAAGACGTGCGAAACTCGTCTCACGCCACTGAAACTCCTTGAATATCACTCCTAGAACTCAAAGGAAGGATTTCTCACCACCTTCTCCCCTTCTGTCACTTTCTGGCACATTTGGACCCAAGTTCTAGTTTTGGTCTCTTTTGGTTCCCTTTTGCTTACCGGCAAAGGAAGACGTGCGAAACTCGTCTCAAGCCACTGAAACTCCTTGAATATCACTCCTAGCACTCAAAGGATAGATTTCTCACCACCTTCTCCCCTTCTGGCACTTTCTGGCGCCTTTGGACCCAAGTTGCAGTTTTGGTCTCTTTTGGTCCCTTTTTTCTTACTGGCAAAGGGAGACTTGCGAAACTCGTCTCAGGCCACTAAAACTCTTTGAATATCACGCCTAGGACTCAAAGGAAGGCTTTCCCACCACCTTGCCACGTTCTGGCACTTTCTGGTGTCTTTGGACCCAAGTTCCAGTTTTGGTCTCTTTTGGTTCCCTTTTGCTTACTGGCAAAGCAAGACGTGCGAAACTCGTCTCAGGCCACTAAAACTTCTTAAATATCACGCCTAGGACTCAAAGGAAAGCTTTCCAACCACCTTCTCACGTTCTGGCATTTTCTGGTGTCTTTGGACCCATGTTCCAGTTTTGGTCTCTTTTGGTTCCCTTTTGCTTACCGGAAAAGGAAGACGTGCGAAACTCGTCTCAAACCACTGAAACTCCGTGAATATCACTCCTAGGACTCAAAGGAAGGCTTTCCCACCACCTTCTCACGTTCTGGCACTTTCTGGCGCCTTTGGACCCAAGCTCTAGTTTTTGTCTCTTTTCGTCCCTTTTTGCTTACCAGCTAAGGGAGACTTGCGAAACTCGTCTCAGGCCACTAAAACTCCTTGAATATCACTCGTAGGACTCAAAGGAAGGCTTTCCCACCACCTTCTCACGTTCTGGCACTTTCTAGTGCCTTTGGACCCAAGTTTCAGATTTGGTCTCTTTTGGTTCCCTTTTGCTTACCGGCAAAGCAAGACGTGCGAAACTCGTCTCAAGCCACTGAAATTCCTTGAATATCACTCCTAGAACTCAAAGGAAGGCTTTCCCACCACATTCTCACGTTCTGGCACTTTCTGGTGCCTTTGGACCCAAGTTCCAGTTTTGGTCTCTTTTGATTCCCTTTTGCTTACCAGCAAAGGAAGACGTACGAAACTCGTCTCACGCCACTGAAACTCCTTGAATGTCACTCCTAGAACTCAAAGGAAGGATTTCACACCACCTTCTCCCCATCTGTCACTTTCTGGCACCTTTGGACCCAAGTTCTAGTTTTGGTCTCTTTTGGTTCCCTTTTGCTTACCGGCAAAGAAAGACGTGCAAAACTCGTCTCAAGCCACTGAAACTCCTTGAATATCACTCCTAGCACTCAAAGGATGGATTTCTCACCACCTTCTCCCCTTCTGGCACTTTCTGGCGCCTTTGGACCCAAGTTCCAGTTTTGGTCTCTTTTGGTCCCTTTTTGCTTACTGGCAAAGGGAGACTTGCGAAACTCGTCTCAGGCCACTAAAACTCTTTGAATATCACGCCTAGGACTCAAAGGAAGGCTTTCCCACCACCTTGCCACGTTCTGGCACTTTCTGGTGCCTTTGGACCCAAGTTCCAGTTTTGGTCTCTTTTGGTTCCCTTTTGCTTACCAACAAAGGAAGACGTGCGAAACTCGTCTCAAGCCACTGAAACTCCTTGAATATCACTCCTAGAACTCAAAGGATGGATTTCTCACCACCTTCTCCCCTTCTGTCACTTTCTGGCATCTTTGGACCCAAGTTCTAGTTTTGGTCTCTTTTGGTTCCCTTTTGCTTATCGGCAAAGGAAGACGTGCGAAACTCGTTTCAAGCCACTGAAACTCCTTGAATATCACGCCTAGGAGTCAAAGGAAGGCTTTCCCACCACCTTCTCACGTTCTGGCACTTTCTGGTGCCTTTGGACCCAAGTTCCAGTTTTGGTCTCTTTTGGTTCCCTTTTGATTACCCGCAAAGGAAGACGTGCGAAACTCGTCTCAGGCCACTAAAACTCCTTGAATATCACGCCTAGCACTCAAAGGAAGGCTTTCCCACCACCTTCTCACGTTCTGGCACTTTCTGGTGCCTTTGGACTCAAGTTCCAGTTTTGGTCTCTTTTGGTTCCCTTTTGCTTACCAACAAAGGAAGATGTGCGAAACTCGTCTCAAGCCACTGAAACTCCTTGAATATCACTCCTAGAACTCAAAGGATGGATTTCTCACCACCTTCTCCCCTTCTGTCACTTTCTGGCATCTTTGGACCCAAGTTCTAGTTTTGGTCTCTTTTGGTTCCCTTTTGCTTATCGGCAAAGGAAGACGTGCGAAACTCGTTTCAAGCCACTGAAACTCCTTGAATATCACTCCTAGGACTCAAAGGAAGGCTTTCCCACCACCTTCTTACGTTCTGGCACTTTCAGGTGCCTTTGGAGCCAAGTTCCACTTTTGGTCTCTTTTGGTTCCCTTTTGCTTACCGGAAAAGGAAGACGTGCGAAAATTGTCTCAAGCCACTGAAAATCCTTGAATATCACTCATAGAACTTAAAGGAAGGATTTCTCACCACCTTCTCCCTTTCTATCACTTTCTGGCACCTTTGGACCCAAGTTGCAGTTTTGGTCTCTTTTGGTTCCCTTTTGCTTACCGGCAAAGGAAGACGTGCGAAACTCGTTTCAAGCCACTGAAACTCCTTGAATATCACTCCTAGGACTCAAAGAAAGGCTTTCCTGACCTTCTCACGTTCTGGCACTTTCTGGTGCGTTTGGACCCAAGTTTCACTTTTGGTCTCTTTTGGTTCCCTTTTGCTTACCGGCAAAGGAAGACGTGCTAAACTCGTCTCAAGCCACTGAAACTGCTTGAATATTACTCCTAGAACTCAAAGGAAGGATTTCTCACCACCTTCTCCCCTTCTGGAACTTTCTGGTGCCTTTGGACCCAAGTTCTAGTTTTTGTCTCTTTTCGTCCCTTTTTGCTTACTGGCAAAGGGAGACTTGCGAAACTCGTCTCAGGCCACTAAAACTCCTTGAATTTCACGCCTAGGACTCAAAGGAAGGCTTTCCCACCACCTTCTCATGTTTTGGCACTTTTTGGTGCCTTTGGACCCAAGTTCCAGTTTTGGTCTCTTTTGGTTCCTTTTTGCTTACAGGCAAAGGAAGACGTGCGAAACTCGTTTCAGGCCACTAAAACTCCTTGAATATCACGCCTAGGACACAAAGGAAGGCTTTCCCACCACCTTCTCACGTTCTGGCACTTTCTGGTGCCTTTGGACCCAAGTTCCAGTTTTGGTCTCTTTTGGTTCCCTTTTGCTTACCGGCAAAGGAAGACATGCGAAACTCGTCTCAAGCCACTGAAACTCCTTGAATATCACTCCTAGAACTCAAAGGAAGGCTTTCCCACCACCTTCTCACGTTCTGGCACTTTCTGGTGCCTTTGGACCCAAGTTCATTTTTGGTCTCTTTTGGTTCCTTTTTGCTTACCGGCAAAGGAAGACGTGCCAAATTCGTCTCAAGCCACTGAAAATCCTTGAATATCACTCATAGAACTCAAAGGAAGGCTTTCCCACCACCTTCTCACGTTCTGGAACTTTCTGGTGCCTTTGGATCCAAGTTCCAGTTTTGGTCTCTTTTGGTTCCCTTTTGCTTACCGGCAAAGGAAGACGTGCGAAACTCGTTTCAAGCCACTGAAACTCCTTGAATATCACTCCTAGGACTCAAAGGAAGGCTTTCCCACCACCTTCTCACGTTCTGGCACTCTCGGGTGCCTTTGGACCCACGTTCATTTTTGGTCTCTTTTGGTTTCCTTTTGCTTACCGGCAAAGGAAGATGTGCGAAACTCGTTTCAAGCCACTGAAACTCCTTCAATATCACTCCTAGGACTCAAAGGAAGGCTTTCCCACCACCTTCTCACGTTCTGGCACTTTCTGGTGCCTTTGGACCCAAGTTCCAGTTTTGGTCTCTTTTGGTTCCCTTTTGCTTACCGGCAAAGGAAGACGTGCGAAACTCGTTTCAAGCCACTGAAACTCCTTGAATATCACTCCTAGGACTCAAAGGAAGGCTTTCCCACCACCTTCTCACGTTCTGGCACTTTCGGGTGCCTTTGGACCCACGTTCATTTTTGGTCTCTTTTGGTTCCCTTTTGCTTACCGGCAAAGGAAGACGTGTGAAACTCGTCTCAAGCCACTGAAAATCCTTGAATATCACTCATAGAACTCAAAGGAAGGCTTTACCATCACCTTCTCACGTTCTGGCACTTTCTCGCGCCTTTGGACCCAAGTTCTAGTTTTTGTCTCTTTTCGTCCCTTTTTGCTTACTGGCAAAGGGAGACTTGCGAAACTCGTCTCAGGCCACTAAAACTCCTTAAATTTCACGCCTAGGACTCAAAGGAAGGCTTTCCCACCACCTTCTCATGTTCTGGCACTTTTTGGCGCCTTTGGACCCAAGTTCCAGTTTTGGTCTCTTTTGGTTCCTTTTTGCTTACCGGCAAAGGAAGACGTGCGAAACTCGTCTCAGGCCACTAAAACTCCTTGAATATCACGCCTAGGACTCAAAGGAAGGCTTTCCCACCACCTTCTCCTGTTCTGGCATTTTCTGGTGCCTTTGGACCCCAGTTCCAGTTTTGGTCTCTTTTGGTTCCCTTTTACTTACCGGCAATGGAAGATGTGCGAAACTTGTCTCAGCCCACTAAAACTCCTTGAATATCACGCCTAGGGCTCAAAGGAAGGCTTTCCCACCACCTTCTCACGTTCTGGCACTTTCTGGCGCCTTTGGACCCAAGCTCTAGTTTTTGTCTCTTTTCGTCCTTTTTTGCTTACCAGCTAAGGGAGACTTGCAAAACTCGTCTCAGGCCACTAAAACTCCTTGAATATCACTCGTAGGACTCAAAGGAAGGCTTTCACACCACCTTCTCACGTTCTGGCACTTTCTAGTGCCTTTGGACCCAAGTTCCAGATTTGGTCTCTTTTGGTTCCCTTTTGCTTACCGGCAAAGCAAGACGTGCGAAACTCGTCTCAAGCCACTGAAACTCCTTGAATATCACTCCTAGAACTCAAAGGAAGGCTTTCCCACCACCTTCTCACGTTCTGGCACTTTCTGGTGCCTTTGGACCCAAGTTCCAGTTTTGGTCTCTTTTGATTCCCTTTTGCTTACCGGCAAAGGAAGACGTACGAAACTCGTCTCACGCCACTGAAACTCCTTGAATGTCACTCCTAGAACTCAAAGGAAGGATTTCACACCACCTTCTCCCCATCTGTCACTTTCTGGCACCTTTGGACCCAAGTTCTAGTTTTGGTCTCTTTTGGTTCCCTTTTGCTTACCGGCAAAGGAAGACGTGCAAAACTCGTCTCAAGCCACTGAAACTCCTTGAATATCACTCCTAGCACTCAAAGGATGGATTTCTCACCACCTTCTCCCCTTCTGGCACTTTCTGGCGCCTTTAGACCCAAGTTCCAGTTTTGGTCTCTTTTGGTCCCTTTTTGCTTACTGGCAAAGGGAGACTTGCGAAACTCGTCTCAGGCCACTAAAACTCTTTGAATATCACGCCTAGGACTCAAAGGAAGGCTTTCCCACCACCTTGCCACGTTCTGGCACTTTCTGGTGTCTTTGGACCCAAGTTCCAGTTTTGGTCTCTTTTGGTTCCCTTTTGCTTACTGGCAAAGCAAGACGTGCGAAACTCGTCTCAGGCCACTAAAACTTCTTAAATATCACGCCTAGGACTCAAAGGAAAGCTTTCCAACCACCTTCTCACGTTCTGGCATTTTCTGGTGTCTTTGGACCCATGTTCCAGTTTTGGTCTCTTTTGGTTCCCTTTTGCTTACCGGAAAAGGAAGACGTGCGAAACTCGTCTCAAACCACTGAAACTCCGTGAATATCACTCCTAGGACTCAAAGGAAGGCTTTCCCACCACCTTCTCACGTTCTGGCACTTTCTGGCGCCTTTGGACCCAAGCTCTAGTTTTTGTCTCTTTTCGTCCCTTTTTGCTTACCAGCTAAGGGAGACTTGCGAAACTCGTCTCAGGCCACTAAAACTCCTTGAATATCACTCGTAGGACTCAAAGGAAGGCTTTCCCACCACCTTCTCACGTTCTGGCACTTTCTAGTGCCTTTGGACCCAAGTTTCAGATTTGGTCTCTTTTGGTTCCCTTTTGCTTACCGGCAAAGCAAGACGTGCGAAACTCGTCTCAAGCCACTGAAATTCCTTGAATATCACTCCTAGAACTCAAAGGAAGGCTTTCCCACCACCTTCTCACGTTCTGGCACTTTCTGGTGCCTTTGGACCCAAGTTCCAGTTTTGGTCTCTTTTGATTCCCTTTTGCTTACCAAAGAAAGGAAGACGTGCGAAACTCGTCTCACGCCACTGAAACTCCTTGAATGTCACTCCTAGAACTCAAAGGAAGGATTTCACACCACCTTCTCCCCTTCTGTCACTTTCTGGCACCTTTGGACCCAAGTTCTAGTTTTGGTCTCTTTTGGTTCCCTTTTGCTTACCGGCAAAGAAAGACGTGCAAAACTCGTCTCAAGCCACTGAAACTCCTTGAATATCACTCCTAGCACTCAAAGGATGGATTTCTCACCACCTTCTCCCCTTCTGGCACTTTCTGGCGCCTTTGGACCCAAGTTCCAGTTTTGGTCTCTTTTGGTCCCTTTTTGCTTACTGGCAAAGGGAGACTTGCGAAACTCGTCTGAGGCCACTAAAACTCTTTGAATATCACGCCTAGGACTCAAAGGAAGGCTTTCCCACCACCTTGCCACGTTCTGGCACTTTCTGGTGCCTTTGGACCCAAGTTCAGCTTTTGGTCTCTTTTGGTTCCCTTTTGCTTACCGGCAAAGCAAGACGTGCGAAACTCGTCTCAGGCCACTAAAACTTCTTAAATATCACGCCTAGGACTCAAAGGAAGGCTTTCCCACCACCTTCTCACGTTCTGGCATTTTCTGGTGTCTTTGGACCCAAGTTCCAGTTTTGGTCTCTTTTGGTTCCCTTTTGCTTACCGGAAAAGGAAGACGTGCGAAACTCGTCTCAAACCACTGAAACTCCGTGAATATCACTCCTAGAACTCAAAAGAAGGATTTCTCACCACCTTCTCTCTTTTTGTCACTTTCTAGCACCTTTGGACCCAAGTTCTAGTTTTGGTCTCTTTTGGTCCCTTTTTGCTTACCAAAAGGAAGACGTGCGAAACTCGTGCCACTAAAACTCCTTGAATATCACGCCTAGGACTCAAAAGAAGGCTTTCCCACCACCTTCTCACGTTCTGGCACTTTCTGGTGCCTTTGGACCCAAGTTCCAATTTTCGTCTCTTTTGTTTCCCTTTTGCTTACCGGCAAAGGAAGACGTGCGAAACTCATCTCAAGCTAGTGAAACTCCTTGAATATCACTCCTAGGACTCGAAGGAAGGCTTTCCCACCACCTTCTCACGTTCTGGCACTTTCTGGTGCCTTTGGACCCAAGTTCCAGTTTTGGTCTCTTTTGGTTCCCTTTTGCTTACCGGCAAAGGAAGACCTGCGAAACTCGTCTCCGGCCACTAAAACTCCTTGAATATCACACCTAGGACTCAAAGGAAGGCTTTCCCACCACCTTCTCACGTTCTGGCACTTTCTGGTGCGTTTGGACCCAAGTTTCAGTTTTGGTGTCTTTTGGTTCCCTTTTGCTTACCGGCAAAGGAAGACGTGCGAAACTCGTCTCAAGCCACTGAAACTCCTTGAATATTACTCCTAGAACTCAAAGGAAGGATTTCTCACCACCTTCTCCCCTTCTGGCACTTTCTGGTGCCTTTGGACCCAAGTTCCAATTTTGGTCTCTTTTGGTTCCCTTTTGCTTATCGGCAAAGGAAGACGTACGAAACTGGTCTCAAGCCACTGATACTCCTTGAATGTCACTCCTAGAACTCAAAGGAAGGATTTCTCACCACCTTCTCTCCTCCTGTCACTTTCTGGCACCTTTGGACCCAAGTTCTAGTTTTGGTCTCTTTTGGTTCCCTTTTTACTTACCAGCAAAGGAAGTCGTACGAAACTCGTCTCAGGCAGTAACACCTTGAATATCAGTCCGAACACAAAAAGGAAGGCTTTCTCACCACCTTTTCTATTTATGGCACTTTCTGGCGCCTTTGGACCCAAGTTCCAATTTTGGTCTCTTTTGGTCCCTTTTTGCTTACTGGCAAAGGAAGACGTGCGAAACTCGTCTCAGACCTCTAAAACTCCTTGAATATCACGCCTAGGACTCAAAGGAAGGCTTTCCAACCACCTTCTCATTCTGGCACTTTCTGGCGCCTTTGGACCCAAGTTGCAGTTTTGGTCTCTTTTGGTTCCCTTTTACTTACCGGCAATGGAAGACGTGCGAAACTCGTCTCAGGCCACTAAAACTCTTTGAATATCACGCCTAGGACTCAAAGGAAGGCTTTCCCACCACCTTCTCACTTTCTGGCACTTTCTGGTGCCTTTGGACCCAAGTTCCAGTTTTCGTCTCTTTTGGTTCCCTTTTGCTTAGCGGCAAAGGAACACGTGCGAAACTCGTCTCAGGCCACTAAAACTCCTTGAATATCATGCCTAGGACTCAAAGGAAGGCTTTCCCACCACCTTCTCACGTTCTGGCACTTTCTGGTGCCTTTGGACCCAAGTTCCAGTTTTTGTCTCTTTTGGTTCCCTTTTGCTTACTGGCAAAGGAAGACGTGCGAAACTCGTCTCAAACCTCTAAAACTCCTTGAATATCACGCCTAGGACTCAAAGGAAGGCTTTCCCACCACCTTGTCCCCTTCTGTCACTTTCTGCCACCTTTGGACCCAAGTTCTAGTTTTGGTCTCTTTTGGTTCCCTTTTGCTTACCAGCAAAGGAACACGTGCGAAACTCGTCTCAAGCCACTGAAACTCCTTGAATATCATTCCTAGCACTCAAAGGATGGATTTCTCACCACCTTCTCCCCTTCTGTCACTTTCTGGCGCCTTTGGACCCAAGTTCCAGTTTTGGTCTGTTTTGGTTACCTTTTGCTTACCGACAAAGGAAGACGTGCGAAACTCGTCTCAAGCCACTAAAACTCCTTGAATATTACTCCTAGAACTCAAAGGAAGGATTTCCCACCACCTTCTCCCCTTCTGGCACTTTCTGGCACCTTTGGACCCAAGTTCTAGTTTTGATCTCTTTTGGTTCCCTTCTGCTTACCGGCAAAGGAAGACGTGCGTAACTCGTCTCAAGACACTGAAACTTCTTGAATATTACTCCTAGAACTCAAAGGAAGGATTTCTCACCACCTTCTCCCCTTCTGGCACTTTGTGGCGCCTTTGGACCCAAGTTCTAGTTTTGGTCTCTTTTGGTCCCTTTTTGCTTACTGGCAAAGGAAGACGTGCGAAACTCGTCTCAGGCCACTAAAACTCCTTGAATATCCAGCCTAGGACTCAAAGGAAGGCTTTACCACCACCTTCTCACGTTCTGGCACTTTCTGGCACCTTTGGACCCAAGTTCTAGTTTTGATCTCTTTTGGTTCCCTTTTGCTTACCGACAAAGGAAGACGTGCGAAACTCGTCTCAAGCCACTGAAACTCCTTGAATATTACTCCTAGAACTCAAAGGAAGGATTTCTCACCACCTTCTCCCCTTCTGGCACTTTCTGGCGCCTTTGGACCCAAGTTACAGTTTTGGTCTCTTTTGGTTCCTTGTTGCTTACCGGCAAAGGAAGACGTTCGAAACTCGTCTCAAGCCACTAAAACTCCTTGAATATCACTCCTAGAACTCAAAGGAAGGATTTCTCACCACCTTCTCCCCTTCTGTCACTTTCTGGCACCTTTGGACCCATGTTCTGGTTTTGGTCTCTTATGGTTCCCTTTTGCTTACCGACAAAGGAAGACGTGCGAAACTCGTCTCAGGCCACTAAAACTCCTTGAATATCACGCCTAGGACTCAAAGGAAGGCTTTCCCACCACCTTCTCCCCTTCTGGCACTTTCTGGTGCCTTTGGACCCAAGTTACAGTTTTGGTCTCTTTTGGTCCCTTTTTGCTTACTCACAAAGGAAGACGTGCGAAACTCGTCTCAGACCACTAAAACTCCTTGAATATCACGCCTAGGACTCAAAGGAAGGCTTTTCCACCACCTTGTCACGTTCTGGAACTTTCTGGTGCCTTTGGACCCAAGTTCCAGTTTTGGTCTCTTTTGGTTCCCTTTTGTTTACCGACAAAGGAAGACGTGCGAAACTCGTCTCAAGCCACTGAAACTCCTTGAATATTACTCCTAGAACTCAAAGGAAGGATTTCCCACCACCTTCTCCCCTTCTGGCACTTTCTGGTGCCTTTGGACCCAAGTTCCAATTTTGGTCTCTTTTGGTCCCTTTTTGCTTACTGGCAAAGGAAGACGTGCGAAACTCGTCTCAGACCTCTAAAACTCCTTGAATATCACGCCTAGGACTCAAAGGAAGGCTTTCCCACCACCTTCTCATTCTGGCACTTTCTGGCGCCTTTGGACCCAAGTTGCAGTTTTGGTCTCTTTTGGTTCCCTTTTACTTACCGGCAGTGGAAGACGTGCGAAACTCGTCTCAGGCCACTAAAACTCTTTGAATATCACGCCTAGGACTCAAAGGAAGGCTTTCCCACCACCTTCTCACTTTCTGGCACTTTCTGGTGCCTTTGGACCCAAGTTCCAGTTTTCGTCTCTTTTGGTTCCCTTTTGCTTACCAGCAAAGGAACACGTGCGAAACTCGTCTCAAGCCACTGAAACTCCTTGAATATCACTCCTAGCACTCAAAGGATGGATTTCTCACCACCTTCTCCCCTTCTGGCACTTTCTGGCGCCTTTGGACCCAAGTTCCAGTTTTGGTCTCTTTTGGTCCCTTTTTGCTTACTGGCAAAGGGAGACTTGCGAAACTCGTCTCAGGCCACTAAAACTCTTTGAATATCACGCCTAGGACTCAAAGGAAGGCTTTCCCACCACCTTGCCACGTTCTGGCACTTTCTGGCACCTTTGGACCCATGTTCTGGTTTTGGTCTCTTATGGTTCCCTTTTGCTTACCGACAAAGGAAGACGTGCGAAACTCGTCTCAGGCCACTAAAACTCCTTGAATATCACGCCTAGGACTCAAAGGAAGGCTTTCCCACCACCTTCTCACGTTCTGGCACTTTCTGGCACCTTTGGACCCAAGTTCTAGTTTTGATCTCTTTTGGTTCCCTTCTGCTTACCGGCAAAGGAAGACGTGCGTAACTCGTCTCAAGCCACTGAAACTCCTTGAATATTACTCCTAGAACTCAAAGGAAGGATTTCTCACCACCTTCTCCCCTTCTGGCACTTTGTGGCGCCTTTGGACCCAAGTTCTAGTTTTGGTCTCTTTTGGTCCCTTTTTGCTTACTCACAAAGGAAGACGTGCGAAACTCGTCTCAGACCACTAAAACTCCTTGAATATCACGCCTAGGACTCAAAGGAAGGCTTTTCCACCACCTTGTCACGTTCTGGCACTTTCTGGTGCCTTTGGACCAGAGTTCCAGTTTTGGTCTCTTTTGGTTCCCTTTTGTTTACCGACAAAGGAAGACGTGCGAAACTCGTCTCAAGCCACTGAAACTCCTTGAATATTACTCCTAGAACTCAAAGGAAGGATTTCCCACCACCTTCTCCCCTTCTGGCACTTTCAGGTGCCTTTGGACCCAAGTTCCAGTTTTGGTCTCTTTTGGTTCCCTTTTGCTTACCGGCAAAGGAAGACGTGCCAAACTCGTCTCAAGCCATTGAAACTCCTTGAATGTCACTCCTAGAACTCAAAGGAAGGATTTCTCACCACCTTCTCCCCTTCTGGCACTTCCTGGTGCCTTTGGACCCAAGTTCCAGTTTTCGTCTCTTTTGGTTCCCTTTTGCTTACCGGCAAAGGAAGACGTGCGAAACTCGTCTCAAGCCACTGAAACTCGTTGAATATCACGCCTAGGACTCAAAGGAAGGCTTTCCCACCACCTTCTCACGTTCTGGCACTTTCTGGTGCCTTTGGACCCAAGTTCCAATTTTGGTCTCTTTTGGTCCCTTTTTGCTTACTAGCAAGGGAAGACGTGCGAAACTAGTCTCAGGCCACTAAAACTCCTTGAATATCACTCCTAGAACTCAAAGGAAGGATTTCTCACCACCTTCTCCCCTTCTGTCACTTTCTGGCACCTTTGGACCCAAGTTCTAGTTTTGGTCTCTTATGGTTCCCTTTTGCTTACCGACAAAGGAAGACGTGCGAAACTCGTCTCAGGCCAATAAAACTCCTTGAATATTACGCCTAGGACTCAAAGGAAGGCTTTCCCACCACCTTCTCACGTTCTGGCACTTTCTGGCACCTTTGGACCCAAGTTCTAGTTTTGATCTCTTTTGGTTCCCTTCGCTACCAAAGAAAGGAAGACGTGCGTAACTCGTCTCAAGCCACTGAAACTCCTTGAATATTACTCCTAGAACTCAAAGGAAGGATTTCTCACCACCTTCTCCCCTTCTGGCACTTTGTGGCGCCTTTGGACGCAAGTTCTAGTTTTGGTCTCTTTTGGTCCCTTTTTGCTTACTGGCAAAGGAAGACGTACGAAACTCGTCTCAGACTACTAAAACTCCATGAATATCACGCCTAGGACTCAAAGGAAGGCTTTACCACCACCTGCTCACGTTCTGGCACTTTCTGGTGCCTTTCGACCCAAGTTCCAGTTTTGGTCTCTTTTGGTTCCCTTTTGTTTACCGGCAAAGGAACACGTGCGAAACTCGTCTCAAGCTACTGAAACTCCTTGAATATCACTCCTAGAACTCAAAGGAAGGATTTCTCACCACCTTCTCCCCTTCTGTCACTTTGTGGCACCTTTGGACCCAAGTTCTAGTTTTGGTCTCTTTTGGTCCTTTTTTGCTTACCAGCAAAGGAAGCCATGCGAAGCTCGTCTCAGGCCACTGAAACTCCTTGAATATCACTCTGAAGACACAAAGGAAGGCTTTCTCACCACCTTCTCCCCTTCTGTCACTTTGTGGTGCCTTTGGACCCAAGTTCTAGTTTTGGTCTCTTTTGGTCCTTTTTTGCTCACCAGCAAAGGAAGTCATGTGAAGCTCGTCTCAGACCACTGAAACTCCTTGAATATCACTCCGAAGACAAAAAGCAAGCCTTTCTCACCACCTTTTCTGTTTATGGCACTTTCTCGCGCCTTTGGACCCAAGTTCCAATTTTGGTCTCTTTTGGTTCCCTTTTGCTTACCGGCAAAGGAAGACGTGCGAAACTCGTGTCAAACCACTGAAACTCCTTGAATATCACTCCTAGAACTCAAAGGAAGGATTTCTCACCAGCTTCTCCCCTTCTGTCACTTTGTGGCACCTTTGGACCCAAGTTCTAGTTTTGGTCTCTTTTGGTCCTTTTTTGCTCACCAGCAAAGGAAGCCATGCGAAGCTCGTCTCAGGCCACTGAAACTCCTTGAATATCACTCTGAAGACACAAAGGAAGGCTTTCTCACCACCTTTTCCGCTTCTGGCACTTTCTGGCGCCTTTGGACTCAAGTTCTAGTTTTGGTCTCTTTTGGTCCCTTTTTGCTTACTGGCAAAGGAAGACGTGCGAAACTCATCTCAGACCACTAAAACTCCTTGAATATCACGCCTAGGACTCAAAGGAAGGTTTTTCCACTACCGTCTCACGTTCTGGCACTTTCTGGTGCCTTTGGACCCAAGTTCCAGTTTTGGTCTCTTTTGGTTCCCTTTTGCTTATCAGCAAAGGAAGACGTGCGAAACTTGTCTCAGACTACTAAAACTCCTTGAATATCACGCCTAGGACTCAAAGGAAGGCTTTCCCACCACCTTCTCCCCTTCTGTCACTTTCTGCCACCTTTGGACCCAAGTTCTAGTTTTGGTCTCTTTTGGTTCCCTTTTGCTTACCGACAAAGGAAGACGTACGAAACTCGTCTCAGACCACTAAAACTCCTTGAATATCACGCCTAGGACTCAAAGGAAGGCTTTACCACCACCTTCTCACGTTCTGGCACTTTCTGGTCCTTTTCGACCCATGTTCCAGTTTTGGTCTCTTTTGATTCCCTTTTGTTTACCGGCAAAGGGAGACTTGCGAAACTCATCTCAGGCCACTAAAACTCTTTGAATATCACGCCTAGGACTCAAAGGAAGGCTTTACCACCACCTTCTCACGTTCTGGCACTTTCTGGTGCCTTTCGACCCAAGTTCCAGTTTTGGTCTCTTTTGGTTCCCTTTTGTTTACCGGCAAAGGAACACGTGTGAAACTCGTCTCAAGCTACTGAAACTCCTTGAATATCACTCCTAGAACTCAAAGGAAGGATTTCTCACCACCTTCTCCCCTTCTGTCACTTTGTGGCGCCTTTGGACCCAAGTTCTAGTTTTGGTCTCTTTTGGTCCCTTTTTGCTCACCAGCAAAGGAAGTCATGTGAATCTCGTCTCAGACCCATGAAACTCCTTGAATATCACTCCGAAGACAAAAAGCAAGCCTTTCTCACCACCTTTTCTGTTTATGGCACTTTCTCGCGCCTTTGGACCCAAATTCCAATTTTGGTCTCTTTTGGTCCCTTTTTGCTTACTGGCAAAGGAAGACGTGCGAAACTCATCTCAGACCACTAAAACACCTTAAATATCACGCCTAGGACTCAAAGGAAGGCTTTTCCACCACCTTCTCCCCTTCTGTCACTTTCTGCCACCTTTGGACCCAAGTTCTAGTTTTGGTCTCTTTTGGTTCCCTTTTGCTTACCGGCAAAGGAACACGTGCGAAACTCGTCTCAAGCCACTGAAACTCCTTGAATATTACTCCTAGAACTCAAAGGAAGGATTTCTCACCACCTTCTGCCCTTCTGGCACTTTCTGGCGCCTTTGGACCCAAGTTACAGTTTTGGTCTCTTTTGGTTCCCTTTTGCTTACCGGCAAAGGAAGACATTCGAAACTCGTCTCAAGCCACTAAAACTCCTTGAATATCACTCCTAGAACTCAAGGGAAGGATTTCTCACCACCTTCTCCCCTTCTGTCACTTTGTGGCGGCTTTGGACCCAAGTTCTAGTTTTGGTCTCTTTTGGTCCCTTTTTGCTTACTGGCAAAGGAAGACGTGCGAAACTCGTCTCAGACCACTAAAACTCCTTGAATATCACGCGTAGGACTCAAAGGAAGCTTTTCCACCACCTTGTCACGTTCTGGCACTTTCTGGTGCCTTTGGACCCAAGTTCCAATTTTGGTCTCTTTTGGTTCCCTTTTGCTTACCGGCAAAGGAAGACGTGCGAAACTCGTCTCAAGCCACTGAAACTCCTTGAATATCACGCCTACGAATCAAAGGAAGGCTTTCCCACCACCTTCTCACGTTCTGGCACTTTCTGGTGCCTTTGGACCCAAGTTCCAATTTTGGTCTCTTTTGGTTCCCTTTTGCTTACCGGCAAAGGAAGACGTGCGAAACTCGTCTCAAGCCACTGAAACTCCTTGAATATCACGCCTACGAATCAAAGGAAGGCTTTCCCACCACCTTCTCACGTTCTGGCACTTTCTGGTGCCTTTGGACCCAAGTTCCAATTTTGGTCTCTTTTGGTTCCCTTTTGCTTACCGGCAAAGGAAGACGTGCGAAACTCGTCTCAGATCACTAAAACTCCTTGAATATCACGCCTAGGACTCAAAGGAAGGCTTTTCTACCACCGCACCCAAGTTCCAATTTTGGTCTCTTTTGGTTCCCTTTTGCTTACCGGCAAAGGAAGACGTGCGAAACTCGTCTCAAGCCACTGAAACTCCTTGAATATTACTCCTAGAACTCAAAGGAAGGCTTTCCCACCACCTTCTCACGTTCTGGCACTTTCTGGTGCCTTTGGACCCAAGTTCCAGTTTTGGTCTCTTTTGGTCCCTTTTTGCTTACTGGCAAAGGGAGACTTGCGAAACTCGTCTCAGGCCACTAAAACTCTTTGAATATCACGCCTAGGACTCAAAGGAAGGCTTTCCCACCACCTGCTCACGTTCTGGCAGTTCCTGGTGCCTTTGGACCCAAGTTCCAGTTTTCGTCTCTTTTGGTTCCCTTTTGCTTACCGGCAAAGGAAGACGTGCGAAACTCGTCTCAAGCCACTGAAACTCCTTGAATATCACGCCTAGGACTCAAAGGAAGGCTTTCCCACCACCTTCTCACGTTCTGGCACTTTCTGGTGCCTTTGGACCCAAGTTCCAATTTTGGTCTCTTTTGGTCCCTTTTTGCTTACTGGCAAAGGAAGACGTGCGAAACTCGTCTCAGACCACTAAAACTCCTTGAATATCACGCCTAGGACTCAAAGGAAGGCTTTTCTACCACCTTCTCACGTTCTGGTACTTTCTGGTGCCTTTGGACCCAAGTTCCAATTTTGGTCTCTTTTGGTTCCCTTTTGCTTACCGGCAAAGGAACACGTGCGAAACTCGTCTCAGGCCACTAAAACTCCTTGAATATCACGCCTAGGACTCAAAGGAAGGCTTTCCAACCACCTTCTCAGGTTCTGGCACTTCCTGGTGCCTTTGGAGCCAAGTTTCAGTTTTCGTCTCTTTTGGTTCCCTTTTGCTTACCGGCAAAGGAAGACGTGCGAAACCCGTCTCAAGCCACTGAAACTCCTTGAATATCACGCCTAGGACTCAAAGGAAGGCTTTCCCACCACCTTCTCACGTTCTGGCACTTTCTGGTGCCTTTGGACCCAAGTTCCAATTTTGGTCTCTTTTGGTTCCCTTTTGCTTCACGTGCGAAACTCGTGTCAAACCACTGAAACTCCTTGAATATCACGCCTAGGACTCAAAGGAAGGCTTTTCCACTACCTTCTCACGTTCTGGCACTTTCTGGTGCCTTTGGACCCAAGTTCCAATTTTGGTCTCTTTTGGTCCCTTTTTGCTTACTGGCAAAGGAAGACGTGCGAAACTCGTCTCAGGCCACTAAAACTCTTTGAATATCACGCCTAGGACTCAAAGGAAGGCTTTCCCACCACCTTCTCACGTTCTGGCAGTTCCTGGTGCCTTTGGACCCAAGTTCCAGTTTTCATCTCTTTTGGTTCCCTTTTGCTTACCGGCAAAGGAAGACGTGCGAAACTCGTCTCAAGCCACTGAAACTCCTTGAATATCACGCCTAGGACTCAAAGGAAGGCTTTCCCACCACCTTCTCACGTTCTGGCACTTTCTGGTGCCTTTGGACCCAAGTTCCAATTTTGGTCTCTTTTGGTCCCTTTTTGCTTACTGGCAAAGGAAGACGTGCGAAACTCGTCTCAGACCACTAAAACTCTTTGAATATCACGCCTAGGACTCAAAGGAAGGCTTTTCTACCACCTTCTCACGTTCTGGCACTTTCTGGTGCCTTTGGACCCAAGTTCCAATTTTGGTCTCTTTTGGTTCCCTTTTGCTTACCGGCAAAGGAAGACGTGCGAAACTCGTCTCAAGCCACTGAAACTCTTTGAATATCACGCCTAGGACTCAAAGGAAGGCTTTCCCACCACCTTCTCACGTTCTGGCACTTTCTGGTGCCTTTGGACCCAAGTTCCAATTTTGGTCTCTTTTGGTTCCTTTTTGCTTACCGGCAAAGGAAGACGTGCGAAACTCGTCTCAGATCACTAAAACTCCTTGAATATCACGCCTAGGACTTAAAGGAAGGCTTTTCTACCACCTTCTCACGTTCTGGCACTTTCTGGTGCCTTTGGACCCAAGTTCCAATTTTGGTCTCTTTTGGTTCCCTTTTGCTTACCGGCAAAGGAAGACGTGCGAAACTCGTCTCAGGCCACTAAAACTCCTTGAATATCACGCCTAGGACTCAAAGGAAGGCTTTCCCACCACCTTCTCACGTTCTGGCACTTTCTGGCGCCTTTGGACCCAAGTTCCAGTTTTGGTCTCTTTTGGTCCCTTTTTGCTTACTGGCAAAGGGAGACTTGCGAAACTCGTCTCAGGCCACTAAAACTCTTTGAATATCACGCCTAGGACTCAAAGGAAGGCTTTCCCACCACCTGCTCACGTTCTGGCAGTTCCTGGTGCCTTTGGACCCAAGTTCCAGTTTTCGTCTCTTTTGGTTCCCTTTTGCTTACCGGCAAAGGAAGACGTGCGAAACTCGTCTCAAGCCACTGAAACTCCTTGAATATCACGCCTAGGACTCAAAGGAAGGCTTTCCCACCACCTTCTCACGTTCTGGCACTTTCTGGTGCCTTTGGACCCAAGTTCCAATTTTGGTCTCTTTTGTTCCCTTTTTGCTTACTGGCAAAGGAAGACGTGCGAAACTCGTCTCAGACCACTAAAACTCCTTGAATATCACGCCTAGGACTCAAAGGAAGGCTTTTCTACCACCTTCTCACGTTCTGGTACTTTCTGGTGCCTTTGGACCCAAGTTCCAATTTTGGTCTCTTTTGGTTCCCTTTTGCTTACCGGCAAAGGAAGACGTGCGAAACTCGTCTCAGGCCACTAAAACTCCTTGAATATCACGTCTAGGACTCAAAGGAAGGCTTTCCCACCATCTTCTCACGTTCTGGCACTTTCTGGTGCCTTTGGACCCAAGTTCCAGTTTTCGTCTCTTTTGGTTCCCTTTTGCTTACCGGCAAAGGAAGACGTGCGAAACTCGTCTCAAGCCACTGAAACTCCTTGAATATCACTCCGAAGACAAAAAGGAAGGCTTTCTCACCACCTTTTCCGTTTATGGCACTTTCTGGCGCCTTTGGACCCAAGTTCCAATTTTTGTCTCTTTTGGTCCCTTTTTGCTTACTGGCAAAGAAAGACGTGCAAAACTCGTCTCAGGCCACTAAAACTCCTTGAATATCACGCCTAGGACTCAAAGGAAGGCTTTCCCACCACCTTCTCATGTTCTGGCACTTTCTGGCGCCTTTGGAGCCAAGTTCCAGTTTTCGTCTCTTTTGGTCTCTTTTTGCTTACTGGCAAAGGGAGACTTGCGAAACTCGTCTCAGGCCACTAAAACACTTTAAATATCACGCCTAGGACTCAAAGGAAGGCTTTCCCACCACCTTCTCACGTTTTGGCACATGCTGGTGCCTTTGGACCCAAGTTCCAGTTTTCGTCTCTTTTGGTTCCCTTTTGCTTACCGGCAAAGGAAGACGTGCGAAACTCGTCTCAAGCCACTGAAACTCCTTGAATATCACTCCGAAGACAAAAAGGAAGGCTTTCTCACCACCTTTTCCGTTTATGGCACTTTCTGGCGCCTTTGGACCCAAGTTCCAATTTTTATCTCTTTTGGTCCCTTTTTGCTTACTGGCAAAGAAAGACGTGCAAAAGTCGTCTCAGGCCACTAAAACTCCTTGAATATCACGCCTAGGACTCAAAGGAAGGCTTTCCCACCACCTTCTCAAGTTCTGGCACTTTCTGGCGCCTTTGGAGCCAAGTTCCAGTTTTCGTCTCTTTTGGTCCCTTTTTGCTTACTGGCAAAGGGAGACTTGCGAAACTCGTCTCAGGCCACTAAAACACTTTAAATATCACGCCTAGGACTCAAAGGAAGGCTTTCCCACCACCTTCTCACGTTTTGGCACATTCTGGTGCCTTTGGACCCAAGTTCCAGTTTTCGTCTCTTTTGGTTCCCTTTTGCTTACCGGCAAAGGTAGACGTGCGAAACTCGTCTCAAGCCACTAAAACTCCTTGAATATCACTTTTAGAAGTCAAAGGTTGGATTTCTCACCACCTTCTTCCCTTCTGTCACTTCCTGCCACCTTTGGACCCAAGTTCTAGTTTTTGTCTCTTTTGGTTCCCTTTTGCTTACCGGCAAAGGAACACGTGCGAAACTCGTCTCAAGCCACTGAAACTCCTTGAATATCACTCCGAAGACAAAAAGGAAGGCTTTCTCACCACCTTTTCCGTTTATGGCACTTTCTGGCGCCTTTGGACCCAAGTTCAAATTTTGGTCTCTTTTGGTCCCTTTTTGCTTACTGGCAAAGGAAGACGTGCGAAACTCGTCTCAAGCCAGTGAAACTCCTTGAATATCACGCCTAGGACTCAAAGGAAGGCTTTCCCACCACCTTCTCACGTTCTGGCACTTTCTGGTGCCTTTGGACCCAAGTTCCAATTTTGGTCTCTTTTGGTCCCTTTTTGCTTACTGGCAAAGGAAGACGTGCGAAACTCGTCTCAGACCACTAAAACTCTTTGAATATCACGCCTAGGACTCAAAGGAAGGCTTTTCTACCACCTTCTCACGTTCTGGCACTTTCTGGTGCCTTTGGACCCAAGTTCCAATTTTGGTCTCTTTTGGTTCCCTTTTGCTTACCGGCAAAGGAAGACGTGCGAAACTCGTCTCAAGCCACTGAAACTCCTTGAATATCACGCCTACGAATCAAAGGAAGGCTTTCCCACCACCTTCTCACGTTCTGGCACTTTCTGGTGCCTTTGGACCCAAGTTCCAATTTTGGTCTCTTTTGGTTCCCTTTTGCTTACCGGCAAAGGAAGACGTGCGAAACTCGTCTCAGATCACTAAAACTCCTTGAATATCACGCCTAGGACTCAAAGGAAGGCTTTTCTACCACCGCACCCAAGTTCCAATTTTGGTCTCTTTTGGTTCCCTTTTGCTTACCGGCAAAGGAAGACGTGCGAAACTCGTCTCAGGCCACTAAAACTCCTTGAATATCACGCCTAGGACTCAAAGGAAGGCTTTCCCACCACCTTCTCACGTTCTGGCACTTTCTGGTGCCTTTGGACCCAAGTTCCAGTTTTGGTCTCTTTTGGTCCCTTTTTGCTTACTGGCAAAGGGAGACTTGCGAAACTCGTCTCAGGCCACTAAAACTCTTTGAATATCATGCCTAGGACTCAAAGGAAGGCTTTCCCACCACCTGCTCACGTTCTGGCAGTTCCTGGTGCCTTTGGACCCAAGTTCCAGTTTTCGTCTCTTTTGGTTCCCTTTTGCTTACCGGCAAAGGAAGACGTGCGAAACTCGTCTCAAGCTACTGAAACTCCTTGAATATCACGCCTAGGACTCAAAGGAAGGCTTTCCCACCACCTTCTCACGTTCTGGCACTTTCTGGTGCCTTTGGACCCAAGTTCCAATTTTGGTCTCTTTTGGTCCCTTTTTGCTTACTGGCAAAGGAAGACGTGCGAAACTCGTCTCAGACCACTAAAACTCCTTGAATATCACGCCTAGGACTCAAAGGAAGGCTTTTCTACCACCTTCTCACGTTCTGGTACTTTCTGGTGCCTTTGGACCCAAGTTCCAATTTTGGTCTCTTTTGGTTCCCTTTTGCTTACCGGCAAAGGAACACGTGCGAAACTCGTCTCAGGCCACTAAAACTCCTTGAATATCACGCCTAGGACTCAAAGGAAGGCTTTCCAACCACCTTCTCAGGTTCTGGCACTTCCTGGTGCCTTTGGAGCCAAGTTTCAGTTTTCGTCTCTTTTGGTTCCCTTTTGCTTACCGGCAAAGGAAGACGTGCGAAACCCGTCTCAAGCCACTGAAACTCCTTGAATATCACGCCTAGGACTCAAAGGAAGGCTTTTCTACCACCTTCTCACGTTCTGGCACTTTCTGGTGCCTTTGGACCTAAGTTCCAATTTTGGTCTCTTTTGGTTCCCTTTTGCTTACCGGCAAAGGAAGACGTGCGAAACTCGTCTCAAGCCACTGAAACTCTTTGAATATCACGCCTAGGACTCAAAGGAAGGCTTTCCCACCACCTTCTCACGTTCTGGCACTTTCTGGTGCCTTTGGACCCAAGTTCCAATTTTGGTCTCTTTTGGTTCCCTTTTGCTTACCGGCAAAGGAACACGTGCGAAACTCGTCTCAGGCCACTAAAACTCCTTGAATATCACGCCTAGGACTCAAAGGAAGGCTTTCCAACCACCTTCTTAGGTTCTGGCACTTCCTGGTGCCTTTGGAGCCAAGTTTCAGTTTTCGTCTCTTTTGGTTCCCTTTTGCTTACCGGCAAAGGAAGACGTGCGAAACCCGTCTCAAGCCACTGAAACTCCTTGAATATCACGCCTAGGACTCAAAGGAAGGCTTTCCCACCACCTTCTCACGTTCTGGCACTTTCTGGTGCCTTTGGACCCAAGTTCCAATTTTGGTCTCTTTTGGTTCCCTTTTGCTTACCGGCAAAGGAAGACGTGCGAAACTCGTGTCAAACCACTGAGACTCCTTGAATATCACACCTAGGACTCAAAGGAAGGCTTTTCCACTACCTTCTCACGTTCTGGCACTTTCTGGTGCCTTTGGACCCAAGTTCCAATTTTGGTCTCTTTTGGTCCCTTTTTGCTTACTGGCAAAGGAAGACGCGCGAAACTCGTCTCAGGCCACTAAAACTCTTTGAATATCACGCCTAGGACTCAAAGGAAGGCTTTCCCACCACCTTCTCACGTTCTGGCAGTTCCTGGTGCCTTTGGACCCAAGTTCCAGTTTTCATCTCTTTTGGTTCCCTTTTGCTTACCGGCAAAGGAAGACGTGCGAAACTCGTCTCAAGCCACTGAAACTCCTTGAATATCACGCCTAGGACTCAAAGGAAGGCTTTCCCACCACCTTCTCACGTTCTGGCACTTTCTGGCGCCTTTGGACCCAACTTCCAGTTTTGGTCTCTTTTGGTCCCTTTTTGCTTACTGGCAAAGGGAGACTTGCGAAACTTGTCTCAGGCCACTAAAACGCTTTGAATATCACGCCTAGGACTCAAAGGAAGGCTTTCCCACCACCTGCTCACGTTCTGGCAGTTCCTGGTGCCTTTGGACCCAAGTTCCAGTTTTCGTCTCTTTTGGTTCCCTTTTGCTTACCGGCAAAGGAAGACGTGCGAAGCTCGTCTCAAGCCACTGAAACTCCTTGAATATCACGCCTAGGACTCAAAGGAAGGCTTTCCCACCACCTTCTTCCCTTCTGTCACTTTCTGCCACCTTTGGACCCAAGTTCTAGTTTTGGTCTCTTTTGGTTCCCTTTTGCTTACCGGCAAAGGAACACGTGCAAAACTCGTCTCAAGCCACTGAAACTCCTTGAATATCACTCCGAAGACAAAAAGGAAGGCTTTCTCACCACCTTTTCCGTTTATGGCACTTTCTGGCGCCTTTGGACCCAAGTTCCAATTTTGGTCTCTTTTGGTCCCTTTTTGCTTACCGGCAAAGGAAGACGTGCGAAACTCGTCTCAGGCCACTAAAACTCCTTGAATATCACGCCTAGGACTCAAAGGAAGGCTTTCCCACCGTCTTCTCACGTTCTGGCACTTTCTGGTGCCTTTGGACCCAAGTTCCAATTTTGGTCTCATTTGGTTCCCTTTTGCTTACCGGCAAAGGAAGACGTGCGAAACTCGTCTCAGGCCACTAAAACTCCTTGAATATCACGCCTAGGACTCAAAGGAAGGCTTTCCCACCACCTTCTCACGTTCTGGCACTTTCTGGTGCCTTTGGACCCAAGTTCCAATTTTGGTCTCATTTGGTTCCCTTTTGCTTACCGGCAAAGGAAGACGTGCGAAACTCGTCTCAGGCCACTAAAACTCCTTGAATATCACGCCTAGGACTCAAAGGAAGGCTTTCCCACCACCTTCTCACGTTCTGGCACTTTCTGGTGCCTTTGGACCCAAGTTCCAATTTTGGTCTCATTTGGTTCCCTTTTGCTTACCGGCAAAGGAAGACGTGCGGCACTCGTCTCAAGCCACTGAAACTCCTTGAATATCACGCCTAGGACTCAAAGGAAGGCTTTCCCACCACTTGCTCACGTTCTGGCAGTTCCTGGTGCCTTTGGACCCAAGTTCCAGTTTTCGTCTCTTTTGGTTCCCTTTTGCTTACCGGCAAAGGAACACGTGCGAAGCTCGTCTCAAGCCACTGAAACTCCTTGAATATCACGCCTAGGACTCAAAGGAAGGCTTTCCCACCACCTTCTCACGTTCTGGCACTTTCTGGTGCCTTTGGACCCAAGTTCCAATTTTGGTCTCTTTTGGTCCCTTTTTGCTTACTGGCAAAGGAAGACGTGCGAAACTCGTCTCAGACCACTAAAACTCCTTGAATATCACGCCTAGGACTCAAAGGAAGGCTTTTCTACCACCTTCTCACGTTCTGGTACTTTCTGGTGCCTTTGGACCCAAGTTCCAATTTTGGTCTCTTTTGGTTCCCTTTTGCTTACCGGCAAAGGAACACGTGCGAAACTCGTCTCAGGCCACTAAAACTCCTTGAATATCACGCCTAGGACTCAAAGGAAGGCTTTCCAACCACCTTCTCAGGTTCTGGCACTTCCTGGTGCCTTTGGAGCCAAGTTTCAGTTTTTGTCTCTTTTGGTTCCCTTTTGCTTACCGGCAAAGGAAGACGTGCGAATCCCGTCTCAAGCCACTGAAACTCCTTGAATATCACGCCTAGGACTCAAAGGAAGGCTTTCCCACCACCTTCTCACGTTCTGGCACTTTCTGGTGCCTTTGGACCCAAGTTCCAATTTTGGTCTCTTTTGGTTCCCTTTTGCTTACCGGCAAAGGAAGACATGTGAAACTCGTCTCAGGCCACTAAAACTCCTTGAATATCACGCCTAGGACTCAAAGGAAGGCTTTCCCACCACCTTCTCACGTTCTGGCACTTTCTGGTGCCTTTGGACCCAAGTTCCAGTTTTGGTCTCTTTTGGTTCCCTTTTGCTTACCAACAAAGGAAGACGTGCGAAACTCGTCTCAAGCCACTGAAACTCCTTGAATATCACTCCTAGAACTCAAAGGATGGATTTCTCACCACCTTCTCCCCTTCTGTCACTTTCTGGCATCTTTGGACCCAAGTTCTAGTTTTGGTCTCTTTTGGTTCCCTTTTGCTTATCGGCAAAGGAAGACGTGCGAAACTCGTTTCAAGCCACTGAAACTCCTTGAATATCACTCCTAGGACTCAAAGGAAGGCTTTCCCACCACCTTCTTACGTTCTGGCACTTTCGGGTGCCTTTGGAGCCAAGTTCCACTTTTGGTCTCTTTTGGTTCCCTTTTGCTTACCGGAAAAGGAAGACGTGCGAAAATTGTCTCAAGCCACTGAAAATCCTTGAATATCACTCATAGAACTTAAAGGAAGGATTTCTCACCACCTTCTCCCTTTCTGTCACTTTCTGGCACCTTTGGACCCAAGTTGCAGTTTTGGTCTCTTTTGGTTCCCTTTTGCTTACCGGCAAAGGAAGACGTGCGAAACTCGTTTCAAGCCACTGAAACTCCTTGAATATCACTCCTAGGACTCAAAGAAAGGCTTTCCTGACCTTCTCACGTTCTGGCACTTTCTGGTGCGTTTGGACCCAAGTTTCAGTTTTGGTCTCTTTTGGTTCCCTTTTGCTTACCGGCAAAGGAAGACGTGCTAAACTCGTCTCAAGCCACTGAAACTGCTTGAAGATTACTCCTAGAACTCAAAGGAAGGATTTCTCACCACCTTCTCCCCTTCTGGAACTTTCTGGTGCCTTTGGACCCAAGTTCTAGTTTTTGTCTCTTTTCGTCCCTTTTTGCTTACTGGCAAAGGGAGACTTGCGAAACTCGTCTCAGGCCACTAAAACTCCTTGAATTTCACGCCTAGGACTCAAAGGAAGGCTTTCCCACCACCTTCTCATGTTTTGGCACTTTTTGGTGCCTTTGGACCCAAGTTCCAGTTTTGGTCTCTTTTGGTTCCTTTTTGCTTACAGGCAAAGGAAGACGTGCGAAACTCGTTTCAGGCCACTAAAACTCCTTGAATATCACGCCTAGGACTCAAAGGAAGGCTTTCCCACCACCTTCTCATGTTCTGGCACTTTCTGGTGCCTTTGGACCCAAGTTCCAATTTTGGTCTCTTTTAGTTCCCTTTTGCTTACCGGCAAAGGAAGACATGCGAAACTCGTTTCAAGCCGCTGAAACTCCTTGAATACCACTCCTAGGACTCAAAGGTAGGCTTTCCCACCACCTTCTTACGTTCTGGCACTTTCGGGTGCCTTTGGACCCAAGTTCCACTTTTGGTCTCTTTTGGTTCCCTTTTACTTACCGGAAAAGGAAGACGTGCGAAAATCGTCTCAAGCCACTGAAAATCCTTGAATATCACTCATAGAACTTAAAGGAAGGATTTCTCACCACCTTCTCCCTTTCTGTCACTTTCTGGCACCTTTGGACCCAAGTTGCAGTTTTGGTCTCTTTTGGTTCCCTTTTTGCTTACCGGCAAAGGAAGACGTGCGAAACTCGTCTCAGGCCACTAAAACTCCTTGAATATCACTCATAGAACTGAAAGGAAGGCTTTCCCATCACCTTCTCACGTTCTGGCACTTTCTGGCGCCTTTGGACCCAAGTTCTAGTTTTTGTCTCTTTTCGTCCCATTTTGCTTACCGGCAAAGGAAGACGTGCGAAACTCGTTTCAAGCCACTGAAACTCCTTGAATAGCACTCCTAGGACTCAAAGGAAGGCTTTCCCACCACCTTCTCACGTTTTGGCACTTTCTGGTACGTTTGGACCCAAGTTTCAATTTTGGTCTCTTTTGGTTCCCTTTTGCTTACCGGCAAAGGAAGACGTGCGAAACTCGTCTCAAGCCACTGAAACTCCTTGAATATTACTCCTAGAACTCAAAGGAAGGATTTCTCACCACCTTCTCCCCTTCTGGCACTTTCTGGCGCCTTTGGACCCAAGTTCCAGTTTTGGTCTCTTTGGTTCCCTTTTGCTTATCGGCAAAGGAAGACGTACGAAACTCGTTTCAAGCCACTGATACTCGTTGAATGTCATTCCTTGAACTCAAAGGATGGATTTCTCACCACCTTCTCCCCTTCTGTCACTTTCTGGCATCTTTGGACCCAAGTTCTAGTTTTGGTCTCTTTTGGTCCCTTTTTGCTTACCAGCAAACGAAGTCGTGCGAAACTCGTCTCAGGCCACTGAAACTCCCTGCATATCACTCCTAGGACTCGAAGGAAGGCTTTCCCACCACCTTCTCCCCTTCTGGCACTTTCTAGCGCCTTTGGACCCAAGTTCGAGTTTTGGTCTCTTTTGGTCCCTTTTTGCTTACTGGCAGAGGGAGACTTGCGAAACTCGTCTAAGGCCACTAAAACACTTTGAATATCACGCCTAGGACACAAAGGAAGGCTTTCCCACCACCTTCTCACGTTCTGGCACTTTCTGGTGCCTTTGGACCCAAGTTCCAATTTTCGTCTCTTTTGGTTCCCTTTTGCTTACCGGCAAAGGAAGACATGCGAAACTCGTCTCAAGCCACTGAAACTCCTTGAATATCACTCCTAGAACTCAAAGGAAGGCTTTCCCACCACCTTCTCACGTTTTGGCACTTTCGGCTGCCTTTGGACCCAAGTTCATTTTTGGTCTCTTTTGGTTCCTTTTTGCTTACCGGCAAAGGAAGACGTGCCAAATTCGTCTCAAGCCACTGAAAATCCTTGAATATCACTCATAGAACTCAAAGGAAGGCTTTCCCACCACCTTCTCACGTTCTGGAACTTTCTGGTGCCTTTGGACCCAAGTTCCAGTTTTGGTCTCTTTTGGTTCTCTTTTGCTTACCGGCAAAGGAAGACGTGCGAAACTCGTTTCAAGCCACTGAAACTCCTTGAATATCACTCCTAGGACTCAAAGGAAGGCTTTCCCACCACCTTCTCACGTTCTGGCACTTTCGGGTGCCTTTGGACCCACGTTCATTTTTGGTCTCTTTTGGTTTCCTTTTGCTTACCGGCAAAGGAAGATGTGCGAAACTCGTTTCAAGCCACTGAAACTCCTTGAATATCACTCCTAGGACTCAAAGGAAGGCTTTCCCACCACCTTCTCACGTCTGGGCACTTCTGGTGCCTTTGGACCCAAGTTCCAGTTTTGGTCTCTTTTGGTTCCCTTTTGCTTACCGGCAAAGGAAGACGTGCGAAACTCGTTTCAAGCCACTGAAACTCCTTGAATATCACTCCTAGGACTCAAAGGAAGGCTTTCCCACCACCTTCTCACGTTCTGGCACTTTCGGGTGCCTTTGGACCCACGTTCATTTTTGGTCTCTTTTGGTTCCCTTTTGCTTACCGGCAAAGGAAGACGTGTGAAACTCGTCTCAAGCCACTGAAAATCCTTGAATATCACTCATAGAACTCAAAGGAAGGCTTTCCCACCACCTTCTCATGTTCTGGCACTTTTTGGCGCCTTTGGACCCAAGTTCCAGTTTTGGTCTCTTTTGGTTCTTTTTTGCTTACCGGCATAGGAAGACGTGCGAAACTCGTCTCAGGCCACTAAAACTCCTTGAATATCACGCCTAGGACTCAAAGGAAGGCTTTCCCACCACCTTCTCCTGTTCTGGCATTTTCTGGTGCCTTTGGACACCAGTTCCAGTTTTGGTCTCTTTTGGTTCCCTTTTACTTACCGGCAATGGAAGATGTGCGAAACTTGTCTCAGCCAACTAAAACTCCTTGAATATCACGCCTAGGACTCAAAGGAAGGCTTTCCCACCACCTTCTCACGTTCTGGCACTTTCTGGCGCCTTTGGACCCAAGCTCTAGTTTTTGTCTCTTTTCATCCTTTTTTGCTTACCAGCTAAGGGAGACTTGCAAAACTCGTCTCAGGCCACTAAAACTCCTTGAATATCACTCGTAGGACTCAAAGGAAGGCTTTCACACCACCTTCTCACGTTCTGGCACTTTCTAGTGCCTTTGGACCCAAGTTCCAGATTTGGTCTCTTTTGGTTCCCTTTTGCTTACCGGCAAAGCAAGACGTGCGAAACTCGTCTCAAGCAACTGAAACTCCTTGAATATCACTCCTAGTACTCAAAGGAAGGCTTTCCCACCACCTTCTCACGTTCTGGCACTTTCTGGTGCCTTTGGACCCAAGTTCCAGTTTTGGTCTCTTTTGATTCCCTTTTGCTTACCGGCAAAGGAAGACGTACGAAACTCGTCTCACGCCACTGAAACTCCTTGAATGTCACTCCTAGAACTCAAAGGAAGGATTTCACACCACCTTCTCCCCATCTGTCACTTTCTGGCACCTTTGGACCCAAGTTCTAGTTTTGGTCTCTTTTGGTTCCCTTTCGCTTACCGGCAAAGGAAAACGTGCAAAACTCGTCTCAAGCCACTGAAACTCCTTGAATATCACTCCTAGCACTCAAAGGATGGATTTCTCACCACCTTCTCCCCTTCTGGCACTTTCTGGCGCCTTTAGACCCAAGTTCCAGTTTTGGTCTCTTTTGGTCCCTTTTTGCTTACTGGCAAAGGGAGACTTGCGAAACTCGTCTCAGGCCACTAAAACTCTTTGAATATCACGCCTAGGACTCAAAGGAAGGCTTTCCCACCACCTTGCCACGTTCTAGCACTTTCTGGTGTCTTTGGACCCAAGTTCCAGTTTTGGTCTCTTTTGGTTCCCTTTTGCTTACCGGCAAAGCAAGACGTGCGAAACTCGTCTCAGGCCACTAAAACTTCTTAAATATCACGCCTAGGACTCAAAGGAAGGCTTTCCAACCACCTTCTCACGTTCTGGCATTTTCTGGTGTCTTTGGACCCATGTTCCAGTTTTGGTCTCTTTTGGTTCCCTTTTGCTTACCGGAAAAGGAAGACGTGCGAAACTCGTCTCAAACCACTGAAACTCCGTGAATATCACTCCTAGGACTCAAAGGAAGGCTTTCCCACCACCTTCTCACGTTCTGGCACTTTCTGGCGCCTTTGGACCCAAGCTCTAGTTTTTGTCTCTTTTCGTCCCTTTTTGCTTACCAGCTAAGGGAGACTTGCGAAACTCGTCTCAGGCCACTAAAACTCCTTGAATATCACTCGTAGGACTCAAAGGAAGGCTTTCCCACCACCTTCTCACGTTCTGGCACTTTCTAGTGCCTTTGGACCCAACTTTCAGATTTGGTCTCTTTTGGTTCCCTTTTGCTTACCGGCAAAGCAAGACGTGCGAAACTCGTCTCAAGCCACTGAAATTCCTTGAATATCACTCCTAGAACTCAAAGGAAGGCTTTCCCACCACCTTCTCACGTTCTGGCACTTTCTGGTGCCTTTGGACCCAAGTTCCAGTTTTGGTCTCTTTTGATTCCCTTTTGCTTACCAGCAAAGGAAGACGTACGAAACTCGTCTCACGCCACTGAAACTCCTTGAATGTCACTCCTAGAACTCAAAGGAAGGATTTCACACCACCTTCTCCCCATCTGTCACTTTCTGGCACCTTTGGACCCAAGTTCTAGTTTTGGTCTCTTTTGGTTCCCTTTTGCTTACCGGCAAACGAAGACGTGCGAAACTCGTCTCAAGCCACTGAAACTCCTTGAATATCACTCCTAGCACTCAAAGGATGGATTTCTCACCACCTTCTCCCCTTCTGGCACTTTCTGGCGCCTTTGGACCCAAGTTCCAGTTTTGGTCTCTTTTGGTCCCTTTTTGCTTACTGGCAAAGGGAGACTTGCGAAACTCGTCTCAGGCCACTAAAACTCTTTGAATATCACGCCTAGGACTCAAAGGAAGGCTTTCCCACCACCTTGCCACGTTCTGGCACTTTCTGGTGTCTTTGGACCCAAGTTCCAGTTTTGGTCTCTTTTGGTTCCCTTTTGCTTACCGGCAAAGCAAGACGTGCGAAACTCGTCTCAGGCCACTAAAACTTCTTAAATATCACGCCTAGGACTCAAAGGAAGGCTTTCCCACCACCTTCTCACGTTCTGGCATTTTCTGGTGTCTTTGGACCCAAGTTCCAGTTTTGGTCTCTTTTGGTTCCCTTTTGCTTACCGGAAAAGGAAGACGTGCGAAACTCGTCTCAAACCACTGAAACTCCGTGAATATCACTCCTAGAACTCAAAAGAAGGATTTCTCACCACCTTCTCTCTTTTTGTCACTTTCTAGCACCTTTGGACGCAAGTTCTAGTTTTGGTCTCTTTTGGTCCCTTTTTGCTTACCAGCAAACGAAGTCGTGCAAAACTGGAATATCACGCCTAGGACTCAAAAGAAGGCTTTCCCACCACCTTCTCACGTTCTGGCACTTTCTGGTGCCTTTGGACCCAAGTTCCAATTTTCGTCTCTTTTGTTTCCCTTTTGCTTACCGGCAAAGGAAGACGTGCGAAACTCGTCTCAAGCTAGTGAAACTCCTTGAATATCACTCCTAGGACTCGAAGGAAGGCTTTCCCACCACCTTCTCACGTTCTGGCACTTTCTGGTGCCTTTGGACCCAAGTTCCAGTTTTGGTCTCTTTTGGTTCCCTTTTGCTTACCGGCAAAGGAAGACCTGCGAAACTCGTCTCCGGCCACTAAAACTCCTTGAATATCACACCTAGGACTCAAAGGAAGGCTTTCCCACCACCTTCTCACGTTCTGGCACTTTCTGGTGCGTTTGGACCCAAGTTTCAGTTTTGGTGTCTTTTGGTTCCCTTTTGCTTACCGGCAAAGGAAGACGTGCGAAACTCGTCTCAAGCCACTGAAACTCCTTGAATATTACTCCTAGAACTCAAAGGAAGGATTTCTCACCACCTTCTCCCCTTCTGGCACTTTCTGGTGCCTTTGGACCCAAGTTCCAATTTTGGTCTCTTTTGGTTCCCTTTTGCTTATCGGCAAAGGAAGACGTACGAAACTCGTCTCAAGCCACTGATACTCCTTGAATGTCACTCCTAGAACTCAAAGGAAGGATTTCTCACCACCTTCTCTCCTCCTGTCACTTTCTGGCACCTTTGGACCCAAGTTCTAGTTTTGGTCTCTTTTGGTTCCCTTTTTACTTACCAGCAAAGGAAGTCGTGCGAAACTCGTCTCAGGCAGTAACACCTTGAATATCAGTCCGAACACAAAAAGGAAGGCTTTCTCACCACCTTTTCTGTTTATGGCACTTTCTGGCGCCTTTGGACCCAAGTTCATATTTTGGTCTCTTTTGGTCCCTTTTTGCTTACTGGCAAAGGAAGACGTGCGAAACTCGTCTCAGACCTCTAAAACTCCTTGAATATCACGCCTAGGACTCAAAGGAAGGCTTTCCCACCACCTTCTCATTCTGGCACTTTCTGGCGCCTTTGGACCCAAGTTGCAGTTTTGGTCTCTTTTGGTTCCCTTTTACTTACCGGCAATGGAAGACGTGCGAAACTCGTCTCAGGCCACTAAAACTCTTTGAATATCACGCCTAGGACTCAAAGGAAGGCTTTCCCACCACCTTCTCACTTTCTGGCACTTTCTGGTGCCTTTGGACCCAAGTTCCAGTTTTCGTCTCTTTTGGTTCCCTTTTGCTTAGCGGCAAAGGAACACGTGCGAAACTCGTCTCAGGCCACTAAAACTCCTTGAATATCATGCCTAGGACTCAAAGGAAGGCTTTCCCACCACCTTCTCACGTTACGGCACTTTCTGGTGCCTTTGGACCCAAGTTCCAGTTTTCGTCTCTTTTGGTTCCCTTTTGCTTAGCGGCAAAGGAAGACGTGCGAAACTCGTCTCAAACCTCTAAAACTCCTTGAATATCACGCCTAGGACTCAAAGGAAGGCTTTCCCACCACCTTGTCCCCTTCTGTCACTTTCTGCCACCTTTGGACCCAAGTTCTAGTTTTGGTCTCTTTTGGTTCCCTTTTGCTTACCAGCAAAGGAACACGTGCGAAACTCGTGTCAAGCCACTGAAACTCCTTGAATATCATTCCTAGCACTCAAAGGATGGATTTCTCACCACCTTCTCCCCTTCTGTCACTTTCTGGCGCCTTTGGACCCAAGTTCCAGTTTTGGTCTGTTTTGGTTCCCTTTTGCTTACCGACAAAGGAAGACGTGCGAAACTCGTCTCAAGCCACTAAAACTCCTTGAATATTACTCCTAGAACTCAAAGGAAGGATTTCCCACCACCTTCTCCCCTTCTGGCACTTTCTGGTGCCTTTGGACCTAAGTTCCAGTTTTCATCTCTTTTAGTTCCCTTTTGCTTAACGGCAAAGGAAGACGTGCGAAACTCGTTTCAAGCCACTGATACTCCTTGATTGTCACTCCTAGAACTCAAAGGAAGGATTACTCACCACCTTCTCTCCTTCTGTCACTTTCTGGCACCTTTGGAACAAGTTCTAGTTTTGCTCTCTTTTAGTTCCCTTTTCGCTTACCAGCACAGGAAGTCGTGCGAAAGTCGTCTCAGGCCACTGAAACTCCCTGAATATCACTCTGAAGACAAAAAGGAAGGCTTACCAGCAAAGGAACACGTGCGAAACTCGTCTCAAGCCACTGAAACTCCTTGAATATCATTCCTAGCACTCAAAGGATGGATTTCTCACCACCTTCTCCCCTTGTCACTTTACGGCGCCTTTGGACCCAAGTTCCGCTTTGGTCTGTTTTGGTTCCCTTTTGCTTACCGACAAAGGAAGACGTGCGAAACTCGTCTCAAGCCACTAAAACTCCTTGAATATTACTCCTAGAACTCAGAGGAAGGATTTCCCACCACCTTCTCCCCTTACGGCACTTTACGGCGCCTTTGGACCCAAGTTCCAGCTTTTGGTCTCTTTTGGTTCCCTTTTGCTTACCGACAAAGGAAGACGTGCGAAACTCGTCTCAAGCCACTGAAACTCCTTGAATATTACTCCTATAACTCAAAGGAAGGATTTCTCACCACCTTCTCCCCTTCGGCACTTTACGGCGCCTTTGGACCCAAGTTACGCTTTTGGTCTCTTTTGCTTCCTTGTTGCTTACCGCAAAGGAAGACGTTCGAAACTCGTCTCAAGCCACTAAAACTCCTTGAATATCACTCCTAGAACTCACAGGAAGGATTTCTCACCACCTTCTCCTTCTGTCACTTTCGGCACCTTTGGACCCATGTTACGGTTTTGGTCTCTTATGGTTCCCTTTTGCTTACCGACAAAGGAAGACGTGCGAAACTCGTCTCGTGCCACTAAAACTCCTTGAATATCACGCCTAGGACTCAAAGGAAGGCTTTCCCACCACCTTCTCACGTTACGGCACTTTCGGCACCTTTGGACCCAAGTTCTAGTTTTGATCTCTTTTGGTTCCCTTACGCTACCGGCAAAGGAAGACGTGCGTAACTCGTCTCAAGCCACCGAAACTCCTTGAATATCACGCCTAGGACTCAAAGGAAGGCTTTACCACCACCTTCTCACGTTACGGCACTTTCTCGGCACCTTTGGACCCAAGTTCTAGTTTTGATCTCTTTTGGTTCCCTTCGCTTACCTAAGGCAAAGGAAGACGTGCGTAACTCGTCTCAAGACACCGAAACTCCTTGAATATTACTCCTAGAACTCAAAGGAAGGATTTCTCACCACCTTCTCCCCTTCGGCACTTTGTGGCGCCTTTGGACCTTAGTTCTAGTTTTGGTCTCTTTTGGTCCCTTTTTGCTTATCGGCAAAGGAAGACGTGCGAAACTCGTCTCGGGCCACTAAAACTCCTTGAATATCCAGCCTAGGACTCAAAGGAAGGCTTTACCACCACCTTCTCACGTTACGGCACTTTCGGCACCTTTGGACCCAAGTTCTAGTTTTGATCTCTTTTGGTTCCCTTTTGCTTACCGGCAAAGGAAGACGTGCAAAACTCGTCTCAAGCCACCGAAACTCCTTGAATATTACTCCTAGAACTCAAAGGAAGGATTTCTCACCACCTTCTCCCCTTCTGGCACTTTCTGGCGCCTTTGGACCCAAGTTACAGTTTTGGTCTCTTTTGGTTCCTTGTTGCTTACCGGCAAAGGAAGACGTTCGAAACTCGTCTCAAGCCACTAAAACTCCTTGAATATCACTCCTAGAACTCAAAGGAAGGATTTCTCACCACCTTCTCCCCTTCTGTCACTTTCTGGCACCTTTGGACCCATGTTCTGGTTTTGGTCTCTTATGGTTCCCTTTTGCTTACCGACAAAGGAAGACGTGCGAAACTCGTCTCAGGCCACTAAAACTCGTTGAATATCACGCCTAGGACTCAAAGGAAGGCTTTCCCACCACCTTCTCACGTTCTGGCACTTTCTGGCACCTTTGGACCCAAGTTCTAGTTTTGATCTCTTTTGGTTCCCTTCTGCTTACCGGCAAAGGAAGACGTGCGTAACTCGTCTCAAGCCACTGAAACTCCTTGAATATTACTCCTAGAACTCAAAGGAAGGATTTCTCACCACCTTCTCCATTTCTGGCACTTTGTGGCGCCTATGGACCCAAGTTCTAGTTTTGGTCTCTTTTGGTCCCTTTTTGCTTACTGGCAAAGGAAGACGTGCGAAACTCGTCTCAGGCCACTAAAACTCCTTGAATATCCAGCCTAGGACTCAAAGGAAGGCTTTACCACCACCTTCTCACGTTCTGGCACTTTCTGCCACCTTTGGACCCAAGTTCTAGTTTTGATCTCTTTTGGTTCCCTTTTGCTTACCGACAAAGGAAGACGTGCGAAACTCGTCTCAAGCCACTGAAACTCCTTGAATATTACTCCTAGAACTCAAAGGAAGGATTTCTCACCACCTTCTCCCCTTCTGGCACTTTCTGGCGCCTTTGGACCCAAGTTACAGTTTTGGTCTCTTTTGGTTCCTTGTTGCTTACCGGCAAAGGAAGACGTTCGAAACTCGTCTCAAGCCACTAAAACTCCTTGAATATCACTCCTAGAACTCAAAGGAAGGATTTCTCACCACCTTCTCCCCTTCTGTCACTTTCTGGCACATTTGGACCCATGTTCTGGTTTTGGTCTCTTATGGTTCCCTTTTGCTTACCGACAAAGGAAGACGTGCGAAACTCGTCTGTGCCACTAAAACTCCTTGAATATCACGCCTAGGACTCAAAGGAAGGCTTTCCCACCACCTTCTCACGTTACGGCACTTTCCGGCACCTTTGGACCCAAGTTCTAGTTTTGATCTCTTTTGGTTCCCTTCTGCTTACCGGCAAAGGAAGACGTGCGTAACTCGTCTCAAGCCACTGAAACTCCTTGAATATTACTCCTAGAACTCAAAGGAAGGATTTCTCACCACCTTCTCCCCTTCTGGCACTTTGTGGCGCCTTTGGACCCAAGTTCTAGTTTTGGTCTCTTTTGGTCCCTTTTTGCTTACTCACAAAGGAAGATGTGCGAAACTCGTCTCAGACCACTAAAACTCCTTGAATATCACGCCTAGGACTCAAAGGAAGGCTTTTCCACCACCTTGTCACGTTCTGGCACTTTCTGGTGCCTTTGGACCCAAGTTCCAGTTTTGGTCTCTTTTGGTTCCCTTTTGTTTACCGACAAAGGAAGACGTGCGAAACTCGTCTCAAGCCACTGAAACTCCTTGAATATTACTCCTAGAACTCAAAGGAAGGATTTCCCACCACCTTCTCCCCTTCTGGCACTTTCTGGTGCCTTTGGACCCAAGTTCCAATTTTGGTCTCTTTTGGTCCCTTTTTGCTTACTGGCAAAGGAAGACGTGCGAAACTCGTCTCAGACCTCTAAAACTCCTTGAATATCACGCCTAGGACTCAAAGGAAGGCTTTCCCACCACCTTCTCATTCTGGCACTTTCTGGCGCCTTTGGACCCAAGTTGCAGTTTTGGTCTCTTTTGGTTCCCTTTTACTTACCGGCAGTGGAAGACGTGCGAAACTCGTCTCAGGCCACTAAAACTCTTTGAATATCACGCCTAGGACTCAAAGGAAGGCTTTCCCACCACCTTCTCACTTTCTGGCACTTTCTGGTGCCTTTGGACCCAAGTTCCAGTTTTCGTCTCTTTTGGTTCCCTTTTGCTTAGCGGCAAAGGAACACGTGCGAAACTCGTCTCAGGCCACTAAAACTCCTTGAATATCATGCCTAGGACTCAAAGGAAGGCTTTCCCACCACCTTCTCACGTTCTGGCACTTTCTGGTGCCTTTGGACCCAAGTTCCAGTTTTTGTCTCTTTTGGTTCCCTTTTGCTTACTGGCAAAGGAAGACGTGCGAAACTCGTCTCAAACCTCTAAAACTCCTTGAATATCACGCCTAGGACTCAAAGCAAGGCTTTCCCACCACCTTGTCCCCTTCTGTCACTTTCTGCCACCTTTGGACCCAAGTTCTAGTTTTGGTCTCTTTTGGTTCCCTTTTGCTTACCAGCAAAGGAACACGTGCGAAACTCGTCTCAAGCCACTGAAACTCCTTGAATATCATTCCTAGCACTCAAAGGATGGATTTCTCACCACCTTCTCCCCTTCTGTCACTTTCTGGCGCCTTTGGACCCAAGTTCCAGTTTTGGTCTGTTTTGGTTCCCTTTTGCTTACCGACAAAGGAAGACGTGCGAAACTCGTCTCAAGCCACTAAAACTCCTTGAATATTACTCCTAGAACTCAAAGGAAGGATTTCCCACCACCTTCTCCCCTTCTGGCACTTTCTGGTGCCTTTGGACCTAAGTTCCAGTTTTCGTCTCTTTTAGTTCCCTTTTGCTTAACGGCAAAGGAAGACGTGCGAAACTCGTTTCAAGCCACTGATACTCCTTGATTGTCACTCCTAGAACTCAAAGGAAGGATTACTCACCACCTTCTCTCCTTCTGTCACTTTCTGGCACCTTTGGAACAAGTTCTAGTTTTGCTCTCTTTTAGTTCCCTTTTCGCTTACCAGCACAGGAAGTCGTGCGAAAGTCGTCTCAGGCCACTGAAACTCCCTGAATATCACTCTGAAGACAAAAAGGAAGGCTTACCAGCAAAGGAACACGTGCGAAACTCGTCTCAAGCCACTGAAACTCCTTGAATATCATTCCTAGCACTCAAAGGATGGATTTCTCACCACCTTCTCCCCTTCTGTCACTTTCTGGCGCCTTTGGACCCAAGTTCCAGTTTTGGTCTGTTTTGGTTCCCTTTTGCTTACCGACAAAGGAAGACGTGCGAAACTCGTCTCAAGCCACTAAAACTCCTTGAATATTACTCCTAGAACTCAGAGGAAGGATTTCCCACCACCTTCTCCCCTTCTGGCACTTTCTGGCGCCTTTGGACCCAAGTTCCAGTTTTGGTCTCTTTTGGTTCCCTTTTGCTTACCGACAAAGGAAGACGTGCGAAACTCGTCTCAAGCCACTGAAACTCCTTGAATATTACTCCTATAACTCAAAGGAAGGATTTCTCACCACCTTCTCCCCTTCTGGCACTTTCTGGCGCCTTTGGACCCAAGTTACAGTTTTGGTCTCTTTTGGTTCCTTGTTGCTTACCGGCAAAGGAAGACGTTCGAAACTCGTCTCAAGCCACTAAAACTCCTTGAATATCACTCCTAGAACTCAAAGGAAGGATTTCTCACCACCTTCTCCCCTTCTGTCACTTTCTGGCACCTTTGGACCCATGTTCTGGTTTTGGTCTCTTATGGTTCCCTTTTGCTTACCGACAAAGGAAGACGTGCGAAACTCGTCACATGCCACTAAAACTCCTTGAATATCACGCCTAGGACTCAAAGGAAGGCTTTCCCACCACCTTCTCACGTTCTGGCACTTTCTGGCACCTTTGGACCCAAGTTCTAGTTTTGATCTCTTTTGGTTCCCTTCTGCTTACCGGCAAAGGAAGACGTGCGTAACTCGTCTCAAGCCACTGAAACTCCTTGAATATCACGCCTAGGACTCAAAGGAAGGCTTTACCACCACCTTCTCACGTTCTGGCACTTTCTGGCACCTTTGGACCCAAGTTCTAGTTTTGATCTCTTTTGGTTCCCTTCTGCTTACCGGCAAAGGAAGACGTGCGTAACTCGTCTCAAGACACTGAAACTCCTTGAATATTACTCCTAGAACTCAAAGGAAGGATTTCTCACCACCTTCTCCCCTTCTGGCACTTTGTGGCGCCTTTGGACCTTAGTTCTAGTTTTGGTCTCTTTTGGTCCCTTTTTGCTTATCGGCAAAGGAAGACGTGCGAAACTCGTCTCATGCCACTAAAACTCCTTGAATATCCAGCCTAGGACTCAAAGGAAGGCTTTACCACCACCTTCTCCCCTTCTGGCACTTTCTGGCACCTTTGGACCCAAGTTCTAGTTTTGATCTCTTTTGGTTCCCTTTTGCTTACCGACAAAGGAAGACGTGCGAAACTCGTCTCAAGCCACTGAAACTCCTTGAATATTACTCCTAGAACTCAAAGGAAGGATTTCTCACCACCTTCTCCCCTTCTGGCACTTTCTGGCGCCTTTGGACCCATGTTACGCTTTGGTCTCTTTTGGTTCCTTGTTGCTTACCGGCAAAGGAAGACGTTCGAAACTCGTCTCAAGCCACTAAAACTCCTTGAATATCACTCCTAGAACTCAAAGGAAGGATTTCTCACCACCTTCTCCCCTTCTGTCACTTTCTGGCACATTTGGACCCATGTTCTGGTTTTGGTCTCTTATGGTTCCCTTTTGCTTACCGACAAAGGAAGACGTGCGAAACTCGTCTCAGGCCACTAAAACTCCTTGAATATCACGCCTAGGACTCAAAGGAAGGCTTTCCCACCACCTTCTCACGTTCTGGCACTTTCTGGCACCTTTGGACCCAAGTTCTAGTTTTGATCTCTTTTGGTTCCCTTCGCTACCGGCAAAGGAAGACGTGCGTAACTCGTCTCAAGCCACTGAAACTCCTTGAATATTACTCCTAGAACTCAAAGGAAGGATTTCTCACCACCTTCTCCCCTTCTGGCACTTTGTGGCGCCTTTGGACCCAAGTTCTAGTTTTGGTCTCTTTTGGTTCCATTTTGCTTACTCACAAAGGAAGACGTGCGAAACTCGTCTCAGACCACTAAAACTCCTTGAATATCACGCCTAGGACTCAAAGGAAGGCTTTTCCACCACCTTGTCACGTTCTGGCACTTTCTGGTGCCTTTGGACCCAAGTTCCAGTTTTGGTCTCTTTTGGTTCCCTTTTGTTTACCGACAAAGGAAGACGTGCGAAACTCGTCTCAAGCCACTGAAACTCCTTGAATATTACTCCTAGAACTCAAAGGAAGGATTTCCCACCACCTTCTCCCCTTCTGGCACTTTCTGGTGCCTTTGGACCCAAGTTCCAATTTTGGTCTCTTTTGGTCCCTTTTTGCTTACTGGCAAAGGAAGACGTGCGAAACTCGTCTCAGACCTCTAAAACTCCTTGAATATCACGCCTAGGACTCAAAGGAAGGCTTTCCCACCACCTTCTCATTCTGGCACTTTCTGGCGCCTTTGGACCCAAGTTGCAGTTTTGGTCTCTTTTGGTTCCCTTTTACTTACCTACAGGTGGAAGACGTGCGAAACTCGTCTCGTGCCACTAAAACTCTTTGAATATCACGCCTAGGACTCAAAGGAAGGCTTTCCCACCACCTTCTCACTTTCGGCACTTTCGGTGCCTTTGGACCCAAGTTCCGGTTTCGTCTCTTTTGGTTCCCTTTTGCTTAGCGGCAAAGGAACACGTGCGAAACTCGTCTCAGGCCACTAAAACTCCTTGAATATCATGCCTAGGACTCAAAGGAAGGCTTTCCCACCACCTTCTCACGTTCTGGCACTTTCTGGTGCCTTTGGACCCAAGTTCCAGCTTTTTGTCTCTTTTGGTTCCCTTTTGCTTACTGGCAAAGGAAGACGTGCGAAACTCGTCTCAAACCTCTAAAACTCCTTGAATATCACGCCTAGGACTCAAAGCAAGGCTTTCCCACCACCTTGTCCCCTTCTGTCACTTTCTGCCACCTTTGGACCCAAGTTCTAGTTTTGGTCTCTTTTGGTTCCCTTTTGCTTACCAGCAAAGGAACACGTGCGAAACTCGTCTCAAGCCACTGAAACTCCTTGAATATCATTCCTAGCACTCAAAGGATGGATTTCTCACCACCTTCTCCCCTTCTGTCACTTTCTGGCGCCTTTGGACCCAAGTTCCAGTTTTGGTCTGTTTTGGTTCCCTTTTGCTTACCGACAAAGGAAGACGTGCGAAACTCGTCTCAAGCCACTAAAACTCCTTGAATATTACTCCTAGAACTCAAAGGAAGGATTTCCCACCACCTTCTCCCCTTCTGGCACTTTCTGGTGCCTTTGGACCTAAGTTCCAGTTTTCGTCTCTTTTAGTTCCCTTTTGCTTAACGGCAAAGGAAGACGTGCGAAACTCGTTTCAAGCCACTGATACTCCTTGATTGTCACTCCTAGAACTCAAAGGAAGGATTACTCACCACCTTCTCTCCTTCTGTCACTTTCTGGCACCTTTGGAACAAGTTCTAGTTTTGCTCTCTTTTAGTTCCCTTTTCGCTTACCAGCACAGGAAGTCGTGCGAAAGTCGTCTCAGGCCACTGAAACTCCCTGAATATCACTCTGAAGACAAAAAGGAAGGCTTACCAGCAAAGGAACACGTGCGAAACTCGTCTCAAGCCACTGAAACTCCTTGAATATCATTCCTAGCACTCAAAGGATGGATTTCTCACCACCTTCTCCCCTTTTGTCACTTTCTGGCGCCTTTGGACCCAAGTTCCAGTTTTGGTCTGTTTTGGTTCCCTTTTGCTTACCGACAAAGGAAGACGTGCGAAACTCGTCTCAAGCCACTAAAACTCCTTGAATATTACTCCTAGAACTCAGAGGAAGGATTTCCCACCACCTTCTCCCCTTCTGGCACTTTCTGGCGCCTTTGGACCCAAGTTCCAGTTTTGGTCTCTTTTGGTTCCCTTTTGCTTACCGACAAAGGAAGACGTGCGAAACTCGTCTCAAGCCACTGAAACTCCTTGAATATTACTCCTATAACTCAAAGGAAGGATTTCTCACCACCTTCTCCCCTTCTGGCACTTTCTGGCGCCTTTGGACCCAAGTTACAGTTTTGGTCTCTTTTGGTTCCTTGTTGCTTACCGGCAAAGGAAGACGTTCGAAACTCGTCTCAAGCCACTAAAACTCCTTGAATATCACTCCTAGAACTCAAAGGAAGGATTTCTCACCACCTTCTCCCCTTCTGTCACTTTCTGGCACCTTTGGACCCATGTTCTGGTTTTGGTCTCTTATGGTTCCCTTTTGCTTACCGACAAAGGAAGACGTGCGAAACTCGTCTAAGGCCACTAAAACTCCTTGAATATCACGCCTAGGACTCAAAGGAAGGCTTTACCACCACCTTCTCACGTTCTGGCACTTTCTGGTGCCTTTGGACCCAAGTTCCAGTTTTTGTCTCTTTTGGTTCCCTTTTGCTTACTGGCAAAGGAAGACGTGCGAAACTCGTCTCAAACCTCTAAAACTCCTTGAATATCACGCCTAGGACTCAAAGCAAGGCTTTCCCACCACCTTGTCCCCTTCTGTCACTTTCTGCCACCTTTGGACCCAAGTTCTAGTTTTGGTCTCTTTTGGTTCCCTTTTGCTTACCAGCAAAGGAACACGTGCGAAACTCGTCTCAAGCCACTGAAACTCCTTGAATATCATTCCTAGCACTCAAAGGATGGATTTCTCACCACCTTCTCCCCTTCTGTCACTTTCTGGCGCCTTTGGACCCAAGTTCCGCTTTGGTCTGTTTTGGTTCCCTTTTGCTTACCGACAAAGGAAGACGTGCGAAACTCGTCTCAAGCCACTAAAACTCCTTGAATATTACTCCTAGAACTCAAAGGAAGGATTTCCCACCACCTTCTCCCCTTCTGGCACTTTCTGGTGCCTTTGGACCTAAGTTCCAGTTTTCGTCTCTTTTAGTTCCCTTTTGCTTAACGGCAAAGGAAGACGTGCGAAACTCGTTTCAAGCCACTGATACTCCTTGATTGTCACTCCTAGAACTCAAAGGAAGGATTACTCACCACCTTCTCTCCTTCTGTCACTTTCTGGCACCTTTGGAACAAGTTCTAGTTTTGCTCTCTTTTAGTTCCCTTTTCGCTTACCAGCACAGGAAGTCGTGCGAAAGTCGTCTCAGGCCACTGAAACTCCCTGAATATCACTCTGAAGACAAAAAGGAAGGCTTACCAAAGAAAGGAACACGTGCGAAACTCGTCTCAAGCCACCGAAACTCCTTGAATATCATTCCTAGCACTCAAAGGATGGATTTCTCACCACCTTCTCCCCTTTTGTCACTTTCGGCGCCTTTGGACCCAAGTTCCAGCTTTGGTCCTGTTTTGGTTCCCTTTTGCTTACCGACAAAGGAAGACGTGCGAAACTCGTCTCAAGCCACTAAAACTCCTTGAATATTACTCCTAGAACTCAGAGGAAGGATTTCCCACCACCTTCTCCCCTTCTGGCACTTTCTGGCGCCTTTGGACCCAAGTTCCAGTTTTGGTCTCTTTTGGTTCCCTTTTGCTTACCGACAAAGGAAGACGTGCGAAACTCGTCTCAAGCCACTGAAACTCCTTGAATATTACTCCTATAACTCAAAGGAAGGATTTCTCACCACCTTCTCCCCTTCGGCACTTTCTCGGCGCCTTTGGACCCAAGTTACGCTTTGGTCTCTTTTGGTTCCTTGTTGCTTACCGGCAAAGGAAGACGTTCGAAACTCGTCTCAAGCCACTAAAACTCCTTGAATATCACTCCTAGAACTCAAAGGAAGGATTTCTCACCACCTTCTCCCCTTCTGTCACTTTCTGGCACCTTTGGACCCATGTTCTGGTTTTGGTCTCTTATGGTTCCCTTTTGCTTACCGACAAAGGAAGACGTGCGAAACTCGTCTCAGGCCACTAAAACTCCTTGAATATCACGCCTAGGACTCAAAGGAAGGCTTTCCCACCACCTTCTCACGTTCTGGCACTTTCTGGCACCTTTGGACCCAAGTTCTAGTTTTGATCTCTTTTGGTTCCCTTCTGCTTACCGGCAAAGGAAGACGTGCGTAACTCGTCTCAAGCCACTGAAACTCCTTGAATATCACGCCTAGGACTCAAAGGAAGGCTTTACCACCACCTTCTCACGTTCTGGCACTTTCTGGCACCTTTGGACCCAAGTTCTAGTTTTGATCTCTTTTGGTTCCCTTCTGCTTACCGGCAAAGGAAGACGTGCGTAACTCGTCTCAAGACACTGAAACTCCTTGAATATTACTCCTAGAACTCAAAGGAAGGATTTCTCACCACCTTCTCCCCTTCTGGCACTTTGTGGCGCCTTTGGACCTTAGTTCTAGTTTTGGTCTCTTTTGGTCCCTTTTTGCTTACTGGCAAAGGAAGACGTGCGAAACTCGTCTCAGGCCACTAAAACTCCTTGAATATCCAGCCTAGGACTCAAAGGAAGGCTTTACCACCACCTTCTCCCCTTCTGGCACTTTCTGGCACCTTTGGACCCAAGTTCTAGTTTTGATCTCTTTTGGTTCCCTTTTGCTTACCGACAAAGGAAGACGTGCGAAACTCGTCTCAAGCCACTGAAACTCCTTGAATATTACTCCTAGAACTCAAAGGAAGGATTTCTCACCACCTTCTCCCCTTCTGGCACTTTCTGGCGCCTTTGGACCCAAGTTACGCTTTGGTCTCTTTTGGTTCCTTGTTGCTTACCGGCAAAGGAAGACGTTCGAAACTCGTCTCAAGCCACTAAAACTCCTTGAATATCACTCCTAGAACTCAAAGGAAGGATTTCTCACCACCTTCTCCCCTTCTGTCACTTTCTGGCACCTTTGGACCCATGTTCTGGTTTTGGTCTCTTATGGTTCCCTTTTGCTTACCGACAAAGGAAGACGTGCGAAACTCGTCTCAGGCCACTAAAACTCCTTGAATATCACGCCTAGGACTCAAAGGAAGGCTTTCCCACCACCTTCTCACGTTCTGGCACTTTCTGGCACCTTTGGACCCAAGTTCTAGTTTTGATCTCTTTTGGTTCCCTTCTGCTTACCGGCAAAGGAAGACGTGCGTAACTCGTCTCAAGCCACTGAAACTCCTTGAATATTACTCCTAGAACTCAAAGGAAGGATTTCTCACCACCTTCTCCCCTTCTGGCACTTTGTGGCGCCTTTGGACCCAAGTTCTAGTTTTGGTCTCTTTTGGTCCCTTTTTGCTTACTGGCAAAGGAAGACGTGCGAAACTCGTCTCAGGCCACTAAAACTCCTTGAATATCCAGCCTAGGACTCAAAGGAAGGCTTTACCACCACCTTCTCACGTTCTGGCACTTTCTGGCACCTTTGGACCCAAGTTCTAGTTTTGATCTCTTTTGGTTCCCTTACGCTTACTGCAAAGGAAGACGTGCGAAACTCGTCTCAAGCCACTAAAACTCCTTGAATATTACTCCTAGAACTCAGAGGAAGGATTTCCCACCACCTTCTCCCCTTCTGGCACTTTCTGGCGCCTTTGGACCCAAGTTCCAGTTTTGGTCTCTTTTGGTTCCCTTTTGCTTACCGACAAAGGAAGACGTGCGAAACTCGTCTCAAGCCACTGAAACTCCTTGAATATTACTCCTAGAACTCAAAGGAAGGATTTCTCACCACCTTCTCCCCTTCTGGCACTTTCTGGCGCCTTTGGACCCAAGTTACAGTTTTGGTCTCTTTTGGTTCCTTGTTGCTTACCGGCAAAGGAAGACGTTCGAAACTCGTCTCAAGCCACTAAAACTCCTTGAATATCACTCCTAGAACTCAAAGGAAGGATTTCTCACCACCTTCTCCCCTTCTGTCACTTTCTGGCACCTTTGGACCCATGTTCTGGTTTTGGTCTCTTATGGTTCCCTTTTGCTTACCGACAAAGGAAGACGTGCGAAACTCGTCTCAGGCCACTAAAACTCCTTGAATATCACGCCTAGGACTCAAAGGAAGGCTTTCCCACCACCTTCTCACGTTCTGGCACTTTCTGGCACCTTTGGACCCAAGTTCTAGTTTTGATCTCTTTTGGTTCCCTTCTGCTTACCGGCAAAGGAAGACGTGCGTAACTCGTCTCAAGCCACTGAAACTCCTTGAATATCACGCCTAGGACTCAAAGGAAGGCTTTACCACCACCTTCTCACGTTCTGGCACTTTCTGGCACCTTTGGACCCAAGTTCTAGTTTTGATCTCTTTTGGTTCCCTTCTGCTTACCGGCAAAGGAAGACGTGCGTAACTCGTCTCAAGACACTGAAACTCCTTGAATATTACTCCTAGAACTCAAAGGAAGGATTTCTCACCACCTTCTCCCCTTCTGGCACTTTGTGGCGCCTTTGGACCTTAGTTCTAGTTTTGGTCTCTTTTGGTCCCTTTTTGCTTACTGGCAAAGGAAGACGTGCGAAACTCGTCTCAGGCCACTAAAACTCCTTGAATATCCAGCCTAGGACTCAAAGGAAGGCTTTACCACCACCTTCTCACGTTCTGGCACTTTCTGGCACCTTTGGACCCAAGTTCTAGTTTTGATCTCTTTTGGTTCCCTTTTGCTTACCGACAAAGGAAGACGTGCGTAACTCGTCTCAAGCCACTGAAACTCCTTGAATATCACGCCTAGGACTCAAAGGAAGGCTTTACCACCACCTTCTCACGTTCTGGCACTTTCTGGCACCTTTGGACCCAAGTTCTAGTTTTGATCTCTTTTGGTTCCCTTCTGCTTACCGGCAAAGGAAGACGTGCGTAACTCGTCTCAAGACACTGAAACTCCTTGAATATTACTCCTAGAACTCAAAGGAAGGATTTCTCACCACCTTCTCCCCTTCTGGCACTTTGTGGCGCCTTTGGACCTTAGTTCTAGTTTTGGTCTCTTTTGGTCCCTTTTTGCTTACTGGCAAAGGAAGACGTGCGAAACTCGTCTCAGGCCACTAAAACTCCTTGAATATCCAGCCTAGGACTCAAAGGAAGGCTTTACCACCACCTTCTCACGTTCTGGCACTTTCTGGCACCTTTGGACCCAAGTTCTAGTTTTGATCTCTTTTGGTTCCCTTTTGCTTACCGACAAAGGAAGACGTGCGAAACTCGTCTCAAGCCACTGAAACTCCTTGAATATTACTCCTAGAACTCAAAGGAAGGATTTCTCACCACCTTCTCCCCTTCTGGCACTTTCTGGCGCCTTTGGACCCAAGTTACAGTTTTGGTCTCTTTTGGTTCCTTGTTGCTTACCGGCAAAGGAAGACGTTCAAAACTCGTCTCAAGCCACTAAAACTCCTTGAATATCACTCCTAGAACTCAAAGGAAGGATTTCTCACCACCTTCTCCCCTTCTGTCACTTTCTGGCACCTTTGGACCCATGTTCTGGTTTTGGTCTCTTATGGTTCCCTTTTGCTTACCGACAAAGGAAGACGTGCGAAACTCGTCTCGTGCCACTAAAACTCCTTGAATATCACGCCTAGGACTCAAAGGAAGGCTTTCCCACCAGCTTCTCACGTTCTGGCACTTTCTGGCACCTTTGGACCCAAGTTCTAGTTTTGATCTCTTTTGGTTCCCTTCTGCTTACCGACAAAGGAAGACGTGCGTAACTCGTCTCAAGCCACTGAAACTCCTTGAATATTACTCCTAGCACTCAAAGGATGGATTTCTCACCACCTTCTCCCCTTCTGGCTCTTTCTGGCGCCTTTGGACCCAAGTTCTAGTTTTGGTCTCTTTTGGTCCCTTTTGCTTACCGGCAAAGGATGACGTGCGAGACTCGTCTCAGGCTACTAAAACTCCTTAAATATCCAGCCTAGGACTCAAAGGAAGGCTTTACCACCACCTTCTCACGTTCTGGCACTTTCTGGCACCTTTGGACCCAAGTTCTAGTTTTGATCTCTTTTGGTTCCCTTTTGCTTACCGACAAAGGAAGACGTGCGAAACTCGTCTCAAGCCACTGAAACTCCTTGAATATTACTCCTAGAACTCAAAGGAAGGATTTCTCACCACCTTCTCCCCTTCGGCACTTTTCGGCGCCTTTGGACCCAAGTTACGCTTTTGGTCTCTTTTGGTTCCTTGTTGCTTACCGGCAAAGGAAGACGTTCGAAACTCGTCTCAAGCCACTAAAACTCCTTGAATATCACTCCTAGAACTCAAAGGAAGGATTTCTCACCACCTTCTCCCCTTCTCGTCACTTTCTGGCACCTTTGGACCCATGTTCTGGTTTTGGTCTCTTATGGTTCCCTTTTGCTTACCGACAAAGGAAGACGTGCGAAACTCGTCTCGAGCCACTAAAACTCCTTGAATATCACGCCTAGGACTCAAAGGAAGGCTTTCCCACCACCTTCTCACGTTCGGCACTTTCTGGCACCTTTGGACCCAAGTTCTAGTTTTGATCTCTTTTGGTTCCCTTCTGCTTACCGGCAAAGGAAGACGTGCGTAACTCGTCTCAAGCCACTGAAACTCCTTGAATATTACTCCTAGAACTCAAAGGAAGGATTTCTCACCACCTTCTCCCCTTCTGGCACTTTGTGGCGCCTTTGGACCCAAGTTCTAGTTTTGGTCTCTTTTGGTCCCTTTTTGCTTACTGGCAAAGGAAGACGTGCGAAACTCGTCTCAGGCCACTAAAACTCCTTGAATATCCAGCCTAGGACTCAAAGGAAGGCTTTACCACCACCTTCTCACGTTCTGGCACTTTCTGGCACCTTTGGACCCAAGTTCTAGTTTTGATCTCTTTTGGTTCCCTTTTGCTTACCGACAAAGGAAGACGTGCGAAACTCGTCTCAAGCCACTGAAACTCCTTGAATATTACTCCTAGAACTCAAAGGAAGGATTTCTCACCACCTTCTCCCCTTCTGGCACTTTCTGGCGCCTTTGGACCCAAGTTACAGCTTTGGTCTCTTTTGGTTCCTTGTTGCTTACCGGCAAAGGAAGACGTTCGAAACTCGTCTCAAGCCACTAAAACTCCTTGAATATCACTCCTAGAACTCAAAGGAAGGATTTCTCACCACCTTCTCCCCTCTGTCACTTTACGGCACCTTTGGACCCATGTTCCGGTTTTGGTCTCTTATGGTTCCCTTTTGCTTACCGACAAAGGAAGACGTGCGAAACTCGTCTCGTGCCACTAAAACTCCTTGAATATCACGCCTAGGACTCAAAGGAAGGCTTTCCCACCAGCTTCTCACGTTCTGGCACTTTCTGGCACCTTTGGACCCAAGTTCTAGTTTTGATCTCTTTTGGTTCCCTTTTGCTTACCGGCAAAGGAAGACGTGCGAGACTCGTCTCAAGCCACTGAAACTCCTTGAATATTACTCCTAGAACTCAAAGGAAGGATTTCTCACCAACTTCTCCCCTTTTGGCACTTTCTGGCGCCTTTGGACTCAAGTTCCAGTTTTTGTCTCTTTTGGTCCCTTCTTGCTTATTGGCAAAGGATGACGTTCGAAACTCGTGTCAGGCCGCTAAAACTCCTTTAATATCCAGCCTAGGACTCAAAGGAAGGCTTTACCACCACCTTCTCACGTTCTGGCACTTTCTGGCACCTTTGGACCCAAGTTCTAGTTTTGATCTCTTTTGGTTCCCTTTTGCTTACCGACAAAGGAAGACGTGCGAAACTCGTCTCAAGCCACTGAAACTCCTTGAATATAACTCCTAGGACTCAAAGGAAGGATTTCACACCACCTTCTCCCCTTCGGCACTTTACGGCGCCTTTGGACCCAAGTTACAGTTTTGGTCTCTTTTGGTTCCTTGTTGCTTACCGGCAAAGGAAGACGTTCGAAACTCGTCTCAAGCCACTAAAACTCCTTGAATATCACTCCTAGGACTCAAAGGAAGGATTTCTCACCACCTTCTCCCCTTCGTCACTTTCGGCTCCTTTGGACCCTTGTTACTGTTTTGGTCACTTGTGGTTCCCTTTTGCTTACCGTCAAAGGAAGACGTGCGAAACTCGTCTCAGGCCACTAAAACTCCTTGAATATCACGCCTAGGACTCAAAGGAAGGCTTTCCCACCACCTTCTCACGTTCTGGCACTTTCTGGCACCTTTGGACCCAAGTTCTAGTTTTGATCTCTTTTGGTTACGTTCTTCTTACCTGCAAAGGAAGACGTGCGTAACTCGTCTCAAGCCACTGAAACTCCTTGAATATTACTCCTAGAACTCAAAGGAAGGATTTCTCACCAACTTCTCCCCTTTTGGCACTTTCTGGCGCCTTTGGACTCAAGTTCCAGTTTTTGTCTCTTTTGGTCCCTTCTTGCTTATTGGCAAAGGATGACGTTCGAAACTCGTGTCAGGCCGCTAAAACTCTCTGAATATCACGCCTAGGACTCAAAGGAAGGATTTCTCACCACCTTCTCACGTTACGGCACTTTACGGCACCTTTGGACCCAAGTTCTAGTTTTGATCTCTTTTGGTTCCCTTTTGCTTACCGACAAAGGAAGACGTGCGAAACTCGTCTCAAGCCACCGAAACTCCTTGAATATTACTCCTAGAACTCAAAGGAAGGATTTCTCACCACCTTCTCCCCTTCGGCACTTTCTCGGCGCCTTTGGACCCAAGTTACGCTTTTGGTCTCTTTTGGTTCCTTGTTGCTTACCGGCAAAGGAAGACGTTCGAAACTCGTCTCAAGCCACTAAAACTCCTTGAATATCACTCCTAGAACTCAAAGGAAGGATTTCTCACCACCTTCTCCCCTTCTGTCACTTTCTGGCACCTTTGGACCCATGTTATAGTTTTGGTCTCTTATGGTTCCCTTTTGCTTACCGACAAAGGAAGACGTGCGAAACTCGTCTCAGGCCACTAAAACTCCTTGAATATCACGCCTAGGACTCAAAGGAAGGCTTTCCCACCAGCTTCTCACGTTCTGGCACTTTCTGGCACCTTTGGACCCAAGTTCTAGTTTTGATCTCTTTTGGTTCCCTTCTGCTTACCGGCAAAGGAAGACGTGCGTAACTCGTCTCAAGCCACTGAAACTCCTTGAATATTACTCCTAGAACTCAAAGGAAGGATTTCTCACCACCTTCTCCCCTTACGGCACTTTGTGGCGCCTTTGGACCCAAGTTCTAGTTTTGGTCTCTTTTGGTCCCTTTTTGCTTACTGGCAAAGGAAGACGTGCGAAACTCGTCTCAGGCCCACTAAAACTCCTTGAATATCCAGCCTAGGACTCAAAGGAAGGCTTTACCACCACCTTCTCACGTTCTGGCACTTTCTGGCACCTTTGGACCCAAGTTCTAGTTTTGATCTCTTTTGGTTCCCTTTTGCTTACCGACAAAGGAAGACGTGCGAAACTCGTCTCAAGCCACTGAAACTCCTTGAATATTACTCCTAGAACTCAAAGGAAGGATTTCTCACCACCTTCTCCCCTTCTGGCACTTTCTGGCGCCTTTGGACCCAAGTTACAGTTTTGGTCTCTTTTGGTTCCTTGTTGCTTACCGGCAAAGGAAGACGTGCGAAACTCGTCTCAAGCCACTAAAACTCCTTGAATATCACTCCTAGAACTCAAAGGAAGGATTTCTCACCACCTTCTCCCCTTGTCACTTTCGGCACCTTTGGACCCATGTTAAGTTTTGGTCTCTTATGGTTCCCTTTTGCTTACCGACAAAGGAAGACGTGCGAAACTCGTCTCAGGCCACTAAAACTCCTTGAATATCACGCCTAGGACTCAAAGGAAGGCTTTCCCACCACCTTCTCACGTTCTGGCACTTTCTGGCACCTTTGGACCCAAGTTCTAGTTTTGATCTCTTTTGGTTCCCTTCTGCTTACCGGCAAAGGAAGACGTGCGTAACTCGTCTCAAGCCACTGAAACTCCTTGAATATTACTCCTAGAACTCAAAGGAAGGATTTCTCACCACCTTCTCCCCTTCTGGCACTTTGTGGCGCCTTTGGACCCAAGTTCTAGTTTTGGTCTCTTTTGGTCCCTTTTTGCTTACTGGCAAAGGAAGACGTGCGAAACTCGTCTCAGGCCACTAAAACTCCTTTAATATCCAGCCTAGGACTCAAAGGAAGGCTTTACCACCACCTTCTCACGTTCTGGCACTTTCTGGCACCTTTGGACCCAAGTTCTAGTTTTGATCTCTTTTGGTTCCCTTTTGCTTACCGACAAAGGAAGACGTGCGAAACTCGTCTCAAGCCACTGAAACTCCTTGAATATAACTCCTAGAACTCAAAGGAAGGATTTCTCACCACCTTCTCCCCTTCGGCACTTTACGGCGCCTTTGGACCCAAGTTACGCTTTTGGTCTCTTTTGGTTCCTTGTTGCTTACCGGCAAAGGAAGACGTTCGAAACTCGTCTCAAGCCACTAAAACTCCTTGAATATCACTCCTAGAACTCAAAGGAAGGATTTCTCACCACCTTCTCCCCTTCTGTCACTTTCTGGCACCTTTGGACCCATGTTCTGGTTTTGGTCTCTTATGGTTCCCTTTTGCTTACCGACAAAGGAAGACGTGCGAAACTCGTCTCAGGCCACTAAAACTCCTTGAATATCACGCCTAGGACTCAAAGGAAGGCTTTCCCACCAGCTTCTCACGTTCTGGCACTTTCTGGCACCTTTGGACCCAAGTTCTAGTTTTGATCTCTTTTGGTTCCCTTCTGCTTACCGGCAAAGGAAGACGTGCGTAACTCGTCTCAAGCCACTGAAACTCCTTGAATATTACTCCTAGAACTCAAAGGAAGGATTTCTCACCACCTTCTCCCCTTCTGGCACTTTGTGGCGCCTTTGGACCCAAGTTCTAGTTTTGGTCTCTTTTGGTCCCTTTTTGCTTACTGGCAAAGGAAGACGTGCGAAACTCGTCTCAGGCCACTAAAACTCCTTTAATATCCAGCCTAGGACTCAAAGGAAGGCTTTACCACCACCTTCTCACGTTCTGGCACTTTCTGGCACCTTTGGACCCAAGTTCTAGTTTTGATCTCTTTTGGTTCCCTTTTGCTTACCGACAAAGGAAGACGTGCGAAACTCGTCTCAAGCCACTGAAACTCCTTGAATATTACTCCTAGAACTCAAAGGAAGGATTTCTCACCACCTTCTCCCCTTCTGGCACTTTCTGGCGCCTTTGGACCCAAGTTACAGTTTTGGTCTCTTTTGGTTCCTTGTTGCTTACCGGCAAAGGAAGACGTTCGAAACTCGTCTCAAGCCACTAAAACTCCTTGAATATCACTCCTAGAACTCAAAGGAAGGATTTCTCACCACCTTCTCCCCTTCTGTCACTTTCTGGCACCTTTGGACCCATGTTCTGGTTTTGGTCTCTTATGGTTCCCTTTTGCTTACCGACAAAGGAAGACGTGCGAAACTCGTCTCAGGCCACTAAAACTCCTTGAATATCACGCCTAGGACTCAAAGGAAGGCTTTCCCACCAGCTTCTCACGTTCTGGCACTTTCTGGCACCTTTGGACCCAAGTTCTAGTTTTGATCTCTTTTGGTTCCCTTCTGCTTACCGGCAAAGGAAGACGTGCGTAACTCGTCTCAAGCCACTGAAACTCCTTGAATATTACTCCTAGAACTCAAAGGAAGGATTTCTCACCACCTTCTCCCCTTCTGGCACTTTGTGGCGCCTTTGGACCCAAGTTCTAGTTTTGGTCTCTTTTGGTTCCCTTTTGCTTACCAGCAAAGGAAGACGTGCGAAACTCGTCTCAGGCCACTAAAACTCCTTTAATATCCAGCCTAGGACTCAAAGGAAGGCTTTACCACCACCTTCTCACGTTCTGGCACTTTCTGGCACCTTTGGACCCAAGTTCTAGTTTTGATCTCTTTTGGTTCCCTTTTGCTTACCGACAAAGGAAGACGTGCGAAACTCGTCTCAAGCCACTGAAACTCCTTGAATATTACTCCTAGAACTCAAAGGAAGGATTTCTCACCACCTTCTCCCCTTCTGGCACTTTCTGGCGCCTTTGGACCCAAGTTACAGTTTTGGTCTCTTTTGGTTCCTTGTTGCTTACCGGCAAAGGAAGACGTTCGAAACTCGTCTCAAGCCACTAAAACTCCTTGAATATCACTCCTAGAACTCAAAGGAAGGATTTCTCACCACCTTCTCCCCTTCTGTCACTTTCTGGCACCTTTGGACCCATGTTCTGGTTTTGGTCTCTTATGGTTCCCTTTTGCTTACCGACAAAGGAAGACGTGCGAAACTCGTCTCAGGCCACTAAAACTCCTTGAATATCACGCCTAGGACTCAAAGGAAGGCTTTCCCACCACCTTCTCACGTTCTGGCACTTTCTGGCACCTTTGGACCCAAGTTCTAGTTTTGATCTCTTTTGGTTCCCTTCTGCTTACCGGCAAAGGAAGACGTGCGTAACTCGTCTCAAGCCACTGAAACTCCTTGAATATTACTCCTAGAACTCAAAGGAAGGATTTCTCACCACCTTCTCCCCTTCTGGCACTTTGTGGCGCCTTTGGACCCAAGTTCTAGTTTTGGTCTCTTTTGGTCCCTTTTGCTTGCGGCAAAGGAAGACGTGCGAAACTCGTCTCAGGCCACTAAAACTCCTTGAATATCCAGCCTAGGACTCAAAGGAAGGCTTTACCACCACCTTCTCACGTTCTGGCACTTTCTGGCACCTTTGGACCCAAGTTCTAGTTTTGATCTCTTTTGGTTCCCTTTTGCTTACCGACAAAGGAAGACGTGCGAAACTCGTCTCAAGCCACTGAAACTCCTTGAATATTACTCCTAGAACTCAAAGGAAGGATTTCTCACCACCTTCTCCCCTTCTGGCACTTTCTGGCGCCTTTGGACCCAAGTTACAGTTTTGGTCTCTTTTGGTTCCTTGTTGCTTACCGGCAAAGGAAGACGTTCGAAACTCGTCTCAAGCCACTAAAACTCCTTGAATATCACTCCTAGAACTCAAAGGAAGGATTTCTCACCACCTTCTCCCCTTCTGTCACTTTCTGGCACCTTTGGACCCATGTTCTGGTTTTGGTCTCTTATGGTTCCCTTTTGCTTACCGACAAAGGAAGACGTGCGAAACTCGTCTCAGGCCACTAAAACTCCTTGAATATCACGCCTAGGACTCAAAGGAAGGCTTTCCCACCACCTTCTCACGTTCTGGCACTTTCTGGCACCTTTGGACCCAAGTTCTAGTTTTGATCTCTTTTGGTTCCCTTCTGCTTACCGGCAAAGGAAGACGTGCGTAACTCGTCTCAAGCCACTGAAACTCCTTGAATATTACTCCTAGAACTCAAAGGAAGGATTTCTCACCACCTTCTCCCCTTCTGGCACTTTGTGGCGCCTTTGGACCCAAGTTCTAGTTTTGGTCTCTTTTGGTCCCTTTTTGCTTACTCACAAAGGAAGACGTGCGAAACTCGTCTCAGACCACTAAAACTCCTTGAATATCACGCCTAGGACTCAAAGGAAGGCTTTTCCACCACCTTGTCACGTTCTGGCACTTTCTGGTGCCTTTGGACCCAAGTTCCAGTTTTGGTCTCTTTTGGTTCCCTTTTGTTTACCGACAAAGGAAGACGTGCGAAACTCGTCTCAAGCCACTGAAACTCCTTGAATATTACTCCTAGAACTCAAAGGAAGGATTTCCCACCACCTTCTCCCCTTCTGGCACTTTCTGGTGCCTTTGGACCTAAGTTCCAATTTTGGTCTCTTTTGGTCCCTTTTTGCTTACTGGCAAAGGAAGACGTGCGAAACTCGTCTCAGACCTCTAAAACTCCTTGAATATCACGCCTAGGACTCAAAGGAAGGCTTTCCCACCACCTTCTCATTACGGCACTTTCGGCGCCTTTGGACCCAAGTTGCAGTTTTGGTCTCTTTTGGTTCCCTTTTACTTACCGGCAGTGGAAGACGTGCGAAACTCGTCTCAGGCCACTAAAACTCTTTGAATATCACGCCTAGGACTCAAAGGAAGGCTTTCCCACCACCTTCTCACTTTCTGGCACTTTCTGGTGCCTTTGGACCCAAGTTCCAGTTTTCGTCTCTTTTGGTTCCCTTTTGCTTAGCGGCAAAGGAACACGTGCGAAACTCGTCTCAGGCCACTAAAACTCCTTGAATATCATGCCTAGGACTCAAAGGAAGGCTTTCCCACCACCTTCTCACGTTCTGGCACTTTCTGGTGCCTTTGGACCCAAGTTCCAGTTTTTGTCTCTTTTGGTTCCCTTTTGCTTACTGGCAAAGGAAGACGTGCGAAACTCGTCTCAAACCTCTAAAACTCCTTGAATATCACGCCTAGGACTCAAAGCAAGGCTTTCCCACCACCTTGTCCCCTTCTGTCACTTCTCGCCACCTTTGGACCCAAGTTCTAGTTATGGTCTCTTTTGGTTCCCTTTTGCTTACCAGCAAAGGAACACGTGCGAAACTCGTCTCAAGCCACTGAAACTCCTTGAATATCATTCCTAGCACTCAAAGGATGGATTTCTCACCACCTTCTCCCCTTCTGTCACTTTCTGGCGCCTTTGGACCCAAGTTCTTGTTTTGGTCTGTTTTGGTTCCCTTTTGCTTACCGACAAAGGAAGACGTGCGAAACTCGTCTCAAGCCACTAAAACTCCTTGAATATTACTCCTAGAACTCAAAGGAAGGATTTCCCACCACCTTCTCCCCTTCTGGCACTTTCTGGTGCCTTTGGACCTAAGTTCCAGTTTTCGTCTCTTTTAGTTCCCTTTTGCTTAACGGCAAAGGAAGACGTGCGAAACTCGTTTCAGGCCACTGATACTCCTTGATTGTCACTCCTAGAACTCAAAGGAAGGATTACTCACCACCTTCTCTCCTTCTGTCACTTTACGGCACCTTTGGAACAAGTTCTAGTTTTGCTCTCTTTTAGTTCCCTTTTCGCTTACCAAAGACAGAAGTCGTGCGAAAGTCGTCTCAGCCACCGAAACTCCCCGAATATCACTCGAAGACAAAAAGGAAGGCTTACCAGCAAAGGAACACGTGCGAAACTCGTCTCAAGCCACCGAAACTCCTTGAATATCATTCCTAGCACCGAAAGGATGGATTTCTCACCACCTTCTCCCCTTCGTCACTTTAGGCACCTTTGGACCCAAGTTCCAGTTTTGGTCTGTTTTGGTTCCCTTTTGCTTACCGACAAAGGAAGACGTGCGAAACTCGTCTCAAGCCACTAAAACTCCTTGAATATTACTCCTAGAACTCAGAGGAAGGATTTCCCACCACCTTCTCCCCTTCTGGCACTTTCTGGCGCCTTTGGACCCAAGTTCCAGTTTTGGTCTCTTTTGGTTCCCTTTTGCTTACCGACAAAGGAAGACGTGCGAAACTCGTCTCAAGCCACTGAAACTCCTTGAATATTACTCCTATAACTCAAAGGAAGGATTTCTCACCACCTTCTCCCCTTCTGGCACTTTCTGGCGCCTTTGGACCCAAGTTACAGTTTTGGTCTCTTTTGGTTCCTTGTTGCTTACCGGCAAAGGAAGACGTTCGAAACTCGTCTCAAGCCACTAAAACTCCTTGAATATCACTCCTAGAACTCAAAGGAAGGATTTCTCACCACCTTCTCCCCTTCTGTCACTTTCTGGCACCTTTGGACCCATGTTCTGGTTTTGGTCTCTTATGGTTCCCTTTTGCTTACCGACAAAGGAAGACGTGCGAAACTCGTCTCAGGCCACTAAAACTCCTTGAATATCACGCCTAGGACTCAAAGGAAGGCTTTCCCACCACCTTCTCACGTTCTGGCACTTTCTGGCACCTTTGGACCCAAGTTCTAGTTTTGATCTCTTTTGGTTCCCTTGCACCGGCAAAGGAAGACGTGCGTAACTCGTCTCAAGCCACTGAAACTCCTTGAATATCACGCCTAGGACTCAAAGGAAGGCTTTACCACCACCTTCTCACGTTCTGGCACTTTCTGGCACCTTTGGACCCAAGTTCTAGTTTTGATCTCTTTTGGTTCCCTTCTGCTTACCGGCAAAGGAAGACGTGCGTAACTCGTCTCAAGACACTGAAACTCCTTGAATATTACTCCTAGAACTCAAAGGAAGGATTTCTCACCACCTTCTCCCCTTCTGGCACTTTGTGGCGCCTTTGGACCTTAGTTCTAGTTTTGGTCTCTTTTGGTCCCTTTTTGCTTACTGGCAAAGGAAGACGTGCGAAACTCGTCTCAGGCCACTAAAACTCCTTGAATATCCAGCCTAGGACTCAAAGGAAGGCTTTACCACCACCTTCTCACGTTCTGGCACTTTCTGGCACCTTCGGACCCAAGTTCTAGTTTTGATCTCTTTTGGTTCCCTTTTGCTTACCGACAAAGGAAGACGTGCGAAACTCGTCTCAAGCCACTGAAACTCCTTGAATATTACTCCTAGAACTCAAAGGAAGGATTTCTCACCACCTTCTCCCCTTCTGGCACTTTCTGGCGCCTTTGGACCCAAGTTACAGTTTTGGTCTCTTTTGGTTCCTTGTTGCTTACCGGCAAAGGAAGACGTTCGAAACTCGTCTCAAGCCACTAAAACTCCTTGAATATCACTCCTAGAACTCAAAGGAAGGATTTCTCACCACCTTCTCCCCTTCGTCACTTTCGGCACCTTTGGACCCATGTTCGGTTTTGGTCTCTTATGGTTCCCTTTTGCTTACCGACAAAGGAAGACGTGCGAAACTCGTCTCATGCCACTTAAACTCCTTGAATATCACGCCTAGGACTCAAAGGAAGGCTTTCCCACCACCTTCTCACGTTCTGGCACTTTCTGGCACCTTTGGACCCAAGTTCTAGTTTTGATCTCTTTTGGTTCCCTTCTGCTTACCGGCAAAGGAAGACGTGCGTAACTCGTCTCAAGCCACTGAAACTCCTTGAATATTACTCCTAGAACTCAAAGGAAGGATTTCTCACCACCTTCTCCCCTTTTGGCACTTTCTGGCGCCTTTGGACCCAAGTTCTAGTTTTGGTCTCTTTTGGTCCCTTTTTGCTTACTGGCAAAGGAAGACGTGCGAAACTCGTCTCAGGCCACTAAAACTCCTTGAATATCCAGCCTAGGACTCAAAGGAAGGCTTTACCACCACCTTCTCACGTTCTGGCACTTTCTGGCACCTTTGGACCCAAGTTCTAGTTTTGATCTCTTTTGGTTCCCTTCTGCTTACCGGCAAAGGAAGACGTGCGAAACTCGTCTCAAGCCACTAAAACTCCTTGAATATTACTCCTAGAACTCAGAGGAAGGATTTCCCACCACCTTCTCCCCTTCTGGCACTTTCTGGCGCCTTTGGACCCAAGTTCCAGTTTTGGTCTCTTTTGGTTCCCTTTTGCTTACCGACAAAGGAAGACGTGCGAAACTCGTCTCAAGCCACTGAAACTCCTTGAATATTACTCCTAGAACTCAAAGGAAGGATTTCTCACCACCTTCTCCCCTTCTGGCACTTTCTGGCGCCTTTGGACCCAAGTTACAGTTTTGGTCTCTTTTGGTTCCTTGTTGCTTACCGGCAAAGGAAGACGTTCGAAACTCGTCTCAAGCCACTAAAACTCCTTGAATATCACTCCTAGAACTCAAAGGAAGGATTTCTCACCACCTTCTCCCCTTCTGTCACTTTCTGGCACCTTTGGACCCATGTTCTGGTTTTGGTCTCTTATGGTTCCCTTTTGCTTACCGACAAAGGAAGACGTGCGAAACTCGTCTCAGGCCACTAAAACTCCTTGAATATCACGCCTAGGACTCAAAGGAAGGCTTTCCCACCACCTTCTCACGTTCTGGCACTTTCTGGCACCTTTGGACCCAAGTTCTAGTTTTGATCTCTTTTGGTTCCCTTCTGCTTACCGGCAAAGGAAGACGTGCGTAACTCGTCTCAAGCCACTGAAACTCCTTGAATATCACGCCTAGGACTCAAAGGAAGGCTTTACCACCACCTTCTCACGTTCTGGCACTTTCTGGCACCTTTGGACCCAAGTTCTAGTTTTGATCTCTTTTGGTTCCCTTTGCACCGGCAAAGGAAGACGTGCGTAACTCGTCTCAAGACACTGAAACTCCTTGAATATTACTCCTAGAACTCAAAGGAAGGATTTCTCACCACCTTCTCCCCTTCTGGCACTTTGTGGCGCCTTTGGACCTTAGTTCTAGTTTTGGTCTCTTTTGGTCCCTTTTTGCTTACTGGCAAAGGAAGACGTGCGAAACTCGTCTCAGGCCACTAAAACTCCTTGAATATCCAGCCTAGGACTCAAAGGAAGGCTTTACCACCACCTTCTCACGTTCTGGCACTTTCTGGCACCTTTGGACCCAAGTTCTAGTTTTGATCTCTTTTGGTTCCCTTTTGCTTACCGACAAAGGAAGACGTGCGTAACTCGTCTCAAGCCACTGAAACTCCTTGAGTATCACGCCTAGGACTCAAAGGAAGGCTTTACCACCACCTTCTCACGTTCTGGCACTTTCTGGCACCTTTGGACCCAAGTTCTAGTTTTGATCTCTTTTGGTTCCCTTCTGCTTACCGGCAAAGGAAGACGTGCGTAACTCGTCTCAAGACACTGAAACTCCTTGAATATTACTCCTAGAACTCAAAGGAAGGATTTCTCACCACCTTCTCCCCTTCTGGCACTTTGTGGCGCCTTTGGACCTTAGTTCTAGTTTTGGTCTCTTTTGGTCCCTTTTTGCTTACTGGCAAAGGAAGACGTGCGAAACTCGTCTCAGGCCACTAAAACTCCTTTAATATCCAGCCTAGGACTCAAAGGAAGGCTTTACCACCACCTTCTCACGTTCTGGCACTTTCTGGCACCTTTGGACCCAAGTTCTAGTTTTGATCTCTTTTGGTTCCCTTTTGCTTACCAACAAAGGAAGACGTGCGAAACTCGTCTCAAGCCACTGAAACTCCTTGAATATTACTCCTAGAACTCAAAGGAAGGATTTCTCTCCACCTTCTCCCCTTCTGGCACTTTCTGGCGCCTTTGGACCCAAGTTACAGTTTTGGTCTCTTTTGGTTCCTTGTTGCTTACCGGCAAAGGAAGACGTTCGAAACTCGTCTCAAGCCACTAAAACTCCTTGAATATCACTCCTAGAACTCAAAGGAAGGATTTCTCACCACCTTCTCCCCTTCTGTCACTTTCTGGCACCTTTGGACCCATGTTCTGGTTTTGGTCTCTTATGGTTCCCTTTTGCTTACCGACAAAGGAAGACGTGCGAAACTCGTCTCAGGCCACTAAAACTCCTTGAATATCACGCCTAGGACTCAAAGGAAGGCTTTCCCACCAGCTTCTCACGTTCTGGCACTTTCTGGCACCTTTGGACCCAAGTTCTAGTTTTGATCTCTTTTGGTTCCCTTCTGCTATTTGCAAAGGAAGACGTGCGTAACTCGTCTCAAGCCACTGAAACTCCTTGAATATTACTCCTAGAACTCAAAGGAAGGATTTCTCACCACCTTCTCCCCTTCTGGCACTTTCTGGCGCCTTTGGACCCAAGTTCTAGTTTTGGTCTCTTTTGGTCCCTTTTTGCTTACTGGCAAAGGAAGACGTGCGAAACTCGTCTCAGGCCACTAAAACTCCTTTAATATCCAGCCTAGGACTCAAAGGAAGGCTTTACCACCACCTTCTCACGTTCTGGCACTTTCTGGCACCTTTGGACCCAAGTTCTAGTTTTGATCTCTTTTGGTTCCCTTTTGCTTACCGACAAAGGAAGACGTGCGAAACTCGTCTCAAGCCACTGAAACTCCTTGAATATTACTCCTAGAACTCAAAGGAAGGATTTCTCACCACCTTCTCCCCTTCTGGCACTTTCTGGCGCCTTTGGACCCAAGTTACAGTTTTGGTCTCTTTTGGTTCCTTGTTGCTTACCGGCAAAGGAAGACGTTCGAAACTCGTCTCAAGCCACTAAAACTCCTTGAATATCACTCCTAGAACTCAAAGGAAGGATTTCTCACCACCTTCTCCCCTTCTGTCACTTTCTGGCACCTTTGGACCCATGTTCTGGTTTTGGTCTCTTATGGTTCCCTTTTGCTTACCGACAAAGGAAGACGTGCGAAACTCGTCTCAGGCCACTAAAACTCCTTGAATATCACGCCTAGGAATCAAAGGAAGGCTTTCCCACCACCTTCTCACGTTCTGGCACTTTCTGGCACCTTTGGACCCAAGTTCTAGTTTTGATCTCTTTTGGTTCCCTTCTGCTTACCGGCAAAGGAAGACGTGCGTAACTCGTCTCAAGCCACTGAAACTCCTTGAATATTACTCCTAGAACTCAAAGGAAGGATTTCTCACCACCTTCTCCCCTTCTGGCACTTTGTGGCGCCTTTGGACCCAAGTTCTAGTTTTGGTCTCTTTTGGTCCCTTTTTGCTTACTCACAAAGGAAGACGTGCGAAACTCGTCTCAGACCACTAAAATTCCTTGAATATCACGCCTAGGACTCAAAGGAAGGCTTTTCCACCACCTTGTCACGTTCTGGCACTTTCTGGTGCCTTTGGACCCAAGTTCCAGTTTTGGTCTCTTTTGGTTCCCTTTTGTTTACCGACAAAGGAAGACGTGCGAAACTCGTCTCAAGCCACTGAAACTCCTTGAATATTACTCCTAGAACTCAAAGGAAGCATTTCCCACCACCTTCTCCCCTTCTGGCACTTTCTGGTGCCTTTGGACCCAAGTTCCAATTTTGGTCTCTTTTGGTCCCTTTTTGCTTACTGGCAAAGGAAGACGTGCGAAACTCGTCTCAGACCTCTAAAACTCCTTGAATATCACGCCTAGGACTCAAAGGAAGGCTTTCCCACCACCTTCTCAGTCTCGCACTTTCTGGCGCCTTTGGACCCAAGTTGCAGTTTTGGTCTCTTTTGGTTCCCTTTTACTTACCGGCAGTGGAAGACGTGCGAAACTCGTCTCAGGCCACTAAAACTCTTTGAATATCACGCCTAGGACTCAAAGGAAGGCTTTCCCACCACCTTCTCACTTTCTGGCACTTTCTGGTGCCTTTGGACCCAAGTTCCAGTTTTCGTCTCTTTTGGTTCCCTTTTGCTTAGCGGCAAAGGAACACGTGCGAAACTCGTCTCAGGCCACTAAAACTCTTTGAATATCACGCCTAGGACTCAAAGGAAGGCTTTCCCACCACCTTCTCACTTTCTGGCACTTTCTGGTGCCTTTGGACCCAAGTTCCAGTTTTCGTCTCTTTTGGTTCCCTTTTGCTTAGCGGCAAAGGAACACGTGCGAAACTCGTCTCAGGCCACTAAAACTCCTTGAATATCATGCCTAGGACTCAAAGGAAGGCTTTCCCACCACCTTCTCACGTTCTGGCACTTTCTGGTGCCTTTGGACCCAAGTTCCAGTTTTTGTCTCTTTTGGTTCCCTTTTGCTTACTGGCAAAGGAAGACGTGCGAAACTCGTCTCAAACCTCTAAAACTCCTTGAATATCACGCCTAGGACTCAAAGCAAGGCTTTCCCACCACCTTGTCCCCTTCTGTCACTTTCTGCCACCTTTGGACCCAAGTTCTAGTTTTGGTCTCTTTTGGTTCCCTTTTGCTTACCAGCAAAGGAACACGTGCGAAACTCGTCTCAAGCCACTGAAACTCCTTGAATATCACTCCTAGAACTCAAAGGAAGGATTTCCCACCACCTTCTCCCCTTCTGGCACTTTCTGGTGCCTTTGGACCTAAGTTCCAGTTTTCGTCTCTTTTAGTTCCCTTTTGCTTAACGGCAAAGGAAGACGTGCGAAACTCGTTTCAAGCCACTGATACTCCTTGATTGTCACTCCTAGAACTCAGAGGAAGGATTACTCACCACCTTCTCTCCTTCTGTCACTTTCTGGCACCTTTGGAACAAGTTCTAGTTTTGCTTTCTTTTAGTTCCCTTTTCGCTTACCAGCACAGGAAGTCGTGCGAAAGTCGTCTCAGGCCACTGAAACTCCCTGAATATCACTCTGAAGACAAAAAGGAAGGCTTACCAGCAAAGTAACACGTGCGAAACTCGTCTCAAGCCACTGAAACTCCTTGAATATCATTCCTAGCACTCAAAGGATGGATTTCTCACCACCTTCTCCCCTTCTGTCACTTTCTGGCGCCTTTGGACCCAAGTTCCAGTTTTGGTCTGTTTTGCTTCCCTTTTGCTTACCGGCAAAGGAAGACGTGCGAAACTCGTCTCAAGCCACTGAAACTCGTTGAATATCACGCCTAGGACTCAAAGGAAGGCTTTCCCACCACCTTATCACGTTCTGGCACTTTCTGGTGCCTTTGGACCCAAGTTCCAATTTTGGTCTCTTTTGGTCCCTTTTTGCTTACTAGCAAGGGAAGACGTGCGAAACTCGTCTCAGGCCACTAAAACTCCTTGAATATCACGCCTAGGACTCAAAGGAAGGCTTTACCACCACCTTCTCACGTTCTGGCACTTTCTGGCACCTTTGGACCCAAGTTCTAGTTTTGATCTCTTTTGGTTCCCTTCTGCTTACCGACAAAGGAAGACGTGCAAAACTCGTCTCAAGCCACTGAAACTCCTTGAATATTACTCCTAGAACTCAAAGGAAGGATTTCTCACCACCTTCTCCCCTTCTGGCACTTTCTGGCGCCTTTGGACCCAAGTTACAGTTTTGGTCTCTTTTGGTTCCTTTTTGCTTACCGGCAAAGGAAGACGTTCGAAACTCGTCTCAAGCCACTAAAACTCCTTGAATATCACTCCTAGAACTCAAAGGAAGGATTTCTCACCACATTCTCCCCTTCTGTCACTTTCTGGCACCTTTGTACCCAAGTTCTAGTTTTGGTCTCTTACGGTTCCCTTTTGCTTACCGGCAAAGGAAGACGTGCAAAACTCGTCTAAGGCCACTAAAACTCCTTGAATATCACGCCTAGGACTCAAAGGAAGGCTTTACCACCACCTTCTCACGTTCTGGCACTTTCTGGCACCTTTGGACCCAAGTTCTAGTTTTGATCTCTTTTGGTTCCCTTCTGCTTACCGGCAAAGGAAGACGTGCGTAACTCGTCTCAAGACACTGAAACTCCTTGAATATTACTCCTAGAACTCAAAGGAAGGATTTCTCACCACCTTCTCCCCTTCTGGCACTTTGTGGCGCCTTTGGACCCAAGTTCTAGTTTTGGTCTCTTTTGGTCCCTTTTTGCTTACTGGCAAAGGAAGACGTGCGAAACTCGTCTCAGGCCACTAAAACTCCTTGAATATCCAGCCTAGGACTCAAAGGAAGGCTTTCCCACCACCTTCTCACGTTCTGCCAATTTCTAGTGCCTTTGGACCCAAGTTCCAATTTTGGTCTCCTTTGGTTCCCTTTTGCTTACCGGCAAAGAAAGACGTGCGAAACTCGTCTAAGGCCACTAAAACTCCTTGAATATCACGCCTAGGACTCAAAGGAAGGCTTTCCCACCACCTTCTCACGTTCTGGCACTTTCTGGTGCCTTTGGACCCAAGTTCTAGTTTTGATCTCTTTTGGTTCCCTTCTGCTTACCAGCAAAGGAAGACATGCGAAACTCGTGTCAAACCACTGAAACTCCTTGAATATCACTCCTAGAACTCAAAGGAAGGATTTCTCACCACCTTCTCCCCTTCTGTCACTTTATGGCACCTTTGGACCCAAGTTCCAGTTTTGGTCTCTTTTGGTTCCCTTTTGTTTACCGGCAAAGGAACACGTGCAAAACTCGTCTCAAGCCACTGAAACTCCTTGAATATTACTCCTAGAACTCAAAGGAAGGATTTCTCACCACCTTCTCCCTTTCTGGCACTTTCTGGCGCCTTTGGACCCAAGTTACAGTTTTGGTCTCTTTTGGTTCCCTTTTGCTTACCGGCAAAGGAAGACGTTCGAAACTCGTCTCAAGCCACTAAAACTCCTTGAATATCACTCCTAGAACTCAAAGGAAGGATTTCTCACCACCTTCTCCCCTTCTGTCACTTTCTGGCACCTTTGGACCCAAGTTCTAGTTTTGGTCTCTTATGGTTCCCTTTTGCTTACCGACAAAGGAAGACGTGCGAAACTCGTCTCAGGCCAATAAAACTCCTTGAATATTACGCCTAGGACTCAAAGGAAGGCTTTCCCACCACCTTCTCACGTTCTGGCACTTTCTGGCACCTTTGGACCCAAGTTCTAGTTTTGATCTCTTTTGGTTCCCTTCTGCTTACCAGCAAAGGAAGACGTGCGTAACTCGTCTCAAGCCACTGAAACTTCTTGAATATTACTCCTAGAACTCAAAGGAAGGATTTCTCACCACCTTCTCCCCTTCTGGCACTTTGTGGCGCCTTTGGACCCAAGTTCTAGTTTTGGTCTCTTTTGGTCCCTTTTTGCTTACTGGCAAAGGAAGACGTACGAAACTCGTCTCAGACTACTAAAACTCCATGAATATCACGCCTAGGACTCAAAGGAAGGCTTTACCACCACCTGCTCACGTTCTGGCACTTTCTGGTGCCTTTCGACCCAAGTTCCAGTTTTGGTCTCTTTTGGTTCCCTTTTGTTTACCGGCAAAGGAACACGTGCGAAACTCGTCTCAAGCTACTGAAACTCCTTGAATATCACTCCTAGAACTCAAAGGAAGGATTTCTCACCACCTTCTCCCCTTCTGTCACTTGGTGGCGCCTTTGGACCCAAGTTCTAGTTTTGGTCTCTTTTGGTCCCTTTTTGCTCACCAGCAAAGGAAGTCATGTGAATCTCGTCTCAGACCACTGAAACTCCTTGAATATCACTCCGAAGACAAAAAGCAAGCCTTTCTCACCACCTTTTCTGTTTATGGCACTTTCTCGCGCCTTTGGACCCAAATTCCAATTTTGGTCTCTTTTGGTCCCTTTTTGCTTACTGGCAAAGGAAGACGTGCGAAACTCGTCTCAGACCACTAAAACACCTTAAATATCACGCCTAGGACTCAAAGGAAGGCTTTTCCACCACCTTCTCCCCTTCTGTCACTTTCTGCCACCTTTGTACCCAAGTTCTAGTTTTGGTCTCTTTTGGTTCCCTTTTGCTTACCGGCAAAGGAACACGTGCGAAACTCGTCTCAAGCCACTGAAACTCCTTGAATATTACTCCTAGAACTCAAAGGAAGGATTTCTCACCACCCTCTCCCCTTCTGGCACTTTCTGGCGCCTTTGGACCCAAGTTACAGTTTTGGTCTCTTTTGGTTCCCTTTTGCTTACCGGCAAAGGAAGACATTCGAAACTCGTCTCAAGCCACTAAAACTCCTTGAATATCACTCCTAGAACTCAAGGGAAGGATTTCTCACCACCTTCTCCCCATCTGTCACTTTCTGGCACCTTTGGACCCAAGTTCTAGTTTTGGTCTCTTATGGTTCCCTTTTGCTTACCGACAAAGGAAGACGTGCGAAACTCGTCTCAGGCCAATAAAACTCCTTGAATATTACGCCTAGGACTCAAAGGAAGGCTTTCCCACCACCTTCTCACGTTCTGGCACTTTCTGGCACCTTTGGACCCAAGTTCTAGTTTTGATCTCTTTTGGTTCCCTTCTGCTTACCAGCAAAGGAAGACGTGCGTAACTCGTCTCAGGCCACTAAAACTCCTTGAATATCACGTCTAGGACTCAAAGGAAGGCTTTCCCACCACCTTCTCACGTTCTGGCACTTTCTGCCACCTTTGGACCCAAGTTCTAGTTTTGGTCTCTTTTGGTTCCCTTTTGCTTACCGGCAAAGGAACACGTGCGAAACTCGTCTCAAGCCACTGAAACTCCTTGAATATTACTCCTAGAACTCAAAGGAAGGATTTCTCACCACCCTCTCCCCTTCTGGCACTTTCTGGCGCCTTTGGACCCAAGTTACAGTTTTGGTCTCTTTTGGTTCCCTTTTGCTTACCGACAAAGGAAGACGTGCGAAACTCGTCTCAGACCACTAAAACTCCTTGAATATCACGCGTAGGACTCAAAGGAAGCTTTTCCACCACCTTGTCACGTTCTGGCACTTTCTGGTGCCTTTGGACCCAAGTTCCAATTTTGGTCTCTTTTGGTTCCCTTTTGCTTACCGGCAAAGGAAGACGTGCGAAACTCGTCTCAGGCCACTAAAACTCCTTGAATATCACGTCTAGGACTCAAAGGAAGGCTTTCCCACCACCTTCTCACGTTCTGGCACTTTCTGGTGCCTTTGGACCCAAGTTCCAGTTTTCGTCTCTTTTGGTTCCCTTTTGCTTACCGGCAAAGGAAGACGTGCGAAACTCGTCTCAAGCCACTGAAACTCCTTGAATATCACTCCGAAGACAAAAAGGAAGGCTTTCTCACCACCTTTTCCGTTTATGGCACTTTCTGGCGCCTTTGGACCCTAGTTCCAGTTTTCGTCTCTTTTGGTCCCTTTTTGCTTACTGGCAAAGGGAGACTTGCGAAACTCTTCTCAGGCCACTAAAACACTTTAAATATCACGCCTAGGACTCAAAGGAAGGCTTTCCCACCACCTTCTCACGTTTTGGCACATTCTGGTGCCTTTGGACCCAAGTTCCAGTTTTCGTCTCTTTTGGTTCCCTTTTGCTTACCGGCAAAGGTAGACGTGCGAAACTCGTCTCAAGCCACTAAAACTCCTTGAATATCACTCCTAGAAGTCAAAGGTTGGATTTCTCACCACCTTCTTCCCTTCTGTCACTTCCTGCCACCTTTGGACCCAAGTTCTAGTTTTGGTCTCTTTTGGTTCCCTTTTGCTTACTGGCAAAGGAACACGTGCGAAACTCGTCTCAAGCCACTGAAACTCCTTGAATATCACTCCGAAGACAAAAAGGAAGGCTTTCTCACCACTTTTTCCGTTTATGGCACTTTCTGGCGCCTTTGGACCCAAGTTCAAATTTTGGTCTCTTTTGGTCCCTTTTTGCTTACTGGCAAAGGAAGACGTGCGAAACTCGTCTCAAGCCACTGAAACTCCTTGAATATCACGCCTAGGACTAAAAGGAAGGCTTTCCCACCACCTTCTCACGTTCTGGCACTTTCTGGTGCCTTTGGACCCAAGTTCCAATTTTGGTCTCTTTTGGTTCCCTTTTGCTTACCGGCAAAGGAAGACGTGCGAAACTCGTCTCAAGCCACTGAAACTCCTTGAATATCACGCCTACGACTCAAAGGAAGGCTTTCCCACCACCTTCTCACGTTCTGGCACTTTCTGGTGCCTTTGGACCCAAGTTCCAATTTTGGTCTCTTTTGGTTCCCTTTTGCTTACCGGCAAAGGAAGACGTGCGAAACTCGTCTCAGATCACTAAAACTCCTTGAATATCACGCCTAGGACTCAAAGGAAGGCTTTTCTACCACCTTCTCACGTTCTGGCACTTTCTGGTGCCTTTGGACCCAAGTTCCAATTTTGGTCTCTTTTGGTTCCCTTTTGCTTACCGGCAAAGGAAGACGTGCGAAACTCGTCTCAGGCCACTAAAACTCCTTGAATATCACGCCTAGGACTCAAAGGAAGGCTTTCCCACCACCTTCTCACGTTAGGCACTTTGGCGCCTTTGGACCCAAGTTCCAGTTTTGGTCTCTTTTGGTCCCTTTTTGCTTACTGGCAAAGGGAGACTTGCGAAACTCGTCTCAGGCCACTAAAACTCCTTGAATATCACGCCTAGGACTCAAAGGAAGGCTTTCCCACCACCTTCTCACGTTCTGGTGCCTTTGGACCCAAGTTCCAGTTTTGGTCTCTTTTGGTTCCCTTTTGCTTACCGGCAAAGGAAGACGTGCGAAACTCGTCTCAAGCCACTGAAACTCCTTGAATATCACGCCTAGGACTCAAAGGAAGGCTTTCCCACCACCTTCTCACGTTCTGGCACTTTCTGGTGCCTTTGGACCCAAGTTCCAATTTTGGTCTCTTTTGGTCCCTTTTTGCTTACTGGCAAAGGAAGACGTGCGAAACTCGTCTCAGACCACTAAAACTCCTTGAATATCACGCCTAGGACTCAAAGGAAGGCTTTTCTACCACCTTCTCACGTTCTGGTACTTTCTGGTGCCTTTGGACCCAAGTTCCAATTTTGGTCTCTTTTGGTTCCCTTTTGCTTACCGGCAAAGGAACACGTGTGAAACTCGTCTCAGGCCACTAAAACGCCTTGAATATCACGCCTAGGACTCAAAGGAAGGCTTTCCCACCACCTGCTCACGTTCTGGCAGTTCCTGGTGCCTTTGGACCCAAGTTCCAGTTTTCGTCTCTTTTGGTTCCCTTTTGCTTACCGGCAAAGGAAGACGTGCGAAGCTCGTCTCAAGCCACTGAAACTCCTTGAATATCACGCCTAGGACTCAAAGGAAGGCTTTCCCACCACCTTCTCACGTTCTGGCACTTTCTGGTGCCTTTGGACCCAAGTTCCAATTTTGGTCTCTTTTGGTCCCTTTTTGCTTACTGGCAAAGGAAGACGTGCGAAACTCGTCTCAGACCACTAAAACTCCTTGAATATCACGCCTAGGACTCAAAGGAAGGCTTTTCCACCACCTTCTCACGTTCTGGCACTTTCTGGTGCCTTTGGACCCAAGTTCCAATTTTGGTCTCTTTTGGTTCCCTTTTGCTTACCGGCAAAGGAAGACGTGCGAAACTCGTCTCAGGCCACTAAAACTCCTTGAATATCACGCCTAGGACTCAAAGGAAGGCTTTCCCACCACCTTCTCACGTTCTGGCACTTCCTGGTGCCTTTGGAGCCAAGTTCCAGTTTTCGTCTCTTTTGGTTCCCTTTTGCTTACCGGCAAAGGAAGACGTGCGAAACTCGTCTCAAGCCACTGAAACTCCTTGAATATCACGCCTAGGACTCAAAGGAAGGCTTTCCCACCACCTTCTCACGTTCTGGCACTTTCTGGTGCCTTTGGACCCAAGTTCCAATTTTGGTCTCTTTTGGTTCCCTTTTGCTTACCGGCAAAGGAAGACGTGCGAAACTCGTGTCAAACCACTGAAACTCCTTGAATATCACGCCTAGGACTCAAAGGAAGGCTTTTCCACTACCTTCTCACGTTCTGGCACTTTCTGGTGCCTTTGGACCCAAGTTCCAATTTTGGTCTCTTTTGGTCCCTTTTTGCTTACTGGCAAGGGAAGACATGCGAAACTCGTCTCAGGCCTCTAAAACTCTTTGAATATCACGCCTAGGACTCAAAGGAAGGCTTTCCCACCACCTTCTCACGTTACGGCACTTTTCGGTGCCTTTGGACCCAAGTTCCAGTTTTCATCTCTTTTGGTTCCCTTTTGCTTACCGGCAAAGGAAGACGTGCGAAACTCGTCTCAAGCCACTGAAACTCCTTGAATATCACGCCTAGGACTCAAAGGAAGGCTTTCCCACCACCTTCTCACGTTCTGGCACTTTCTGGTGCCTTTGGACCCAAGTTCCAATTTTGGTCTCTTTTGGTCCCTTTTTGCTTACTAGCAAAGGAAGACGTGCGAAACTCGTCTCAGACCACTAAAACTCCTTGAATATCACGCCTAGGACTCAAAGGAAGGCTTTTCTACCACCTTCTCACGTTTTGGCACTTTCTGGTGCCTTTGGACCCAAGTTCCAATTTTGGTCTCTTTTGGTTCCCTTTTGCTTATCGGCAAAGGAAGACGTGCGAAACTCGTCTCAGGCCACTAAAACTCCTTGAATATCACGCCTAGGACTCAAAGGAAGGCTTTCCCACCACCTTCTCACGTTCTGGCACTTCCTGGTGCCTTTGGACCCAAGTTCCAGTTTTCGTCTCTTTTGGTTCCCTTTTGCTTACCGGCAAAGGAACACGTGCGAAACTCGTCTCAAGCCACTGAAACTCCTTGAATATCACGCCTAGGACTCAAAGGAAGGCTTTCCCACCACCTTCTCACGTTTTGGCACTTTCTGGTGCCTTTGGACCCAAGTTCCAGTTTTGGTCTCTTTTGGTCCCTTTTTGCTTACTGGCAAAGGAAGACGTGCGAAACTCGTCTCAGACCACTAAAACTCCTTGAATATCATGCCTAGGACTCAAAGGAAGGCTTTTCCACCACCTTCTCACGTTCTGGCACTTTTTGGTGCCTTTGGACCCAAGTTCCAATTTTGGTCTCTTTTGGTTCCCTTTTGCTTACCGGCAAAGGAACACGTGCGAAACTCGTCTCAGGCCACTAAAACTCCTTGAATATCACGCCTAGGACTCAAAGGAAGGCTTTCCAACCACCTTCTCAGGTTCTGGCACTTCCTGGTGCCTTTGGAGCCAAGTTTCAGTTTTCGTCTCTTTTGGTTCCCTTTTGCTTACCGGCAAAGGAAGACGTGCGAAACTCGTCTCAAGCCACTGAAACTCCTTGAATATCACGCCTAGGACTCAAAGGAAGGCTTTCCCACCACCTTCTCACGTTCTGGCACTTTCTGGTGCCTTTGGACCCAAGTTCCAATTTTGGTCTCTTTTGGTTCCCTTTTGCTTACCGGCAAAGGAAGACGTGCGAAACTCGTGTCAAACCACTGAAACTCCTTGAATATCACGCCTAGGACTCAAAGGAAGGCTTTTCCATTACCTTCTCACGTTCAGGCACTTTCTGGTGCCTTTGGACCCAAGTTCCAGTTTTGGTCTCTTTTGGTCCCTTTTTGCTTACTGGCAAAGGAAGACGTGCGAAACTCGTCTCAGACCACTAAAACTCCTTGAATATCACGCCTAGGACTCAAAGGAAGGCTTTCCCACCACCTTCTCACGTTCTGGCAGTTCCTGGTGCCTTTGGACCCAAGTTCCAGTTTTCATCTCTTTTGGTTCCCTTTTGCTTACCGGCAAAGGAAGACGTGCGAAACTCGTCTCAAGCCACTGAAACTCCTTGAATATCACGCCTAGGACTCAAAGGAAGGCTTTCCCACCACCTTCTCACGTTCTGGCACTTTCTGGTGCCTTTGGACCCAAGTTCCAATTTTGGTCTCTTTTGGTCCCTTTTTGCTTACTGGCAAAGGAAGACGTGCGAAACTCGTCTCAGACCACTAAAACTCCTTGAATATCACGCCTAGGACTCAAAGGAAGGCTTTCCCACCACCTTCTCACGTTCTGGCACTTTCTGGTGCCTTTGGACCCAAGTTCCAATTTTGGTCTCTTTTGGTTCCCTTTTGCTTACCGGCAAAGGAAGACGTGCGAAACTTCTCTCTGGCCACTAAAACTCCTTGAATATCATGCCTAGGACTCAAAGGAAGGCTTTCCCACCACCTTCTCACGTTCTGGCACTTCCTGGTGCCTTTGGACCCAAGTTCCAGTTTTCGTCTCTTTTGGTTCCCTTTTGCTTACCGGCAAAGGAACACGTGCGAAACTCGTCTCAAGCCACTGAAACTCCTTGAATATCACGCCTAGGACTCAAAGGAAGGCTTTTCCACCACCTTCTCACGTTCTGGCACTTTTTGGTGCCTTTGGACCCAAGTTCCAATTTTGGTCTCTTTTGGTTCCCTTTTGCTTACCAGCAAAGGAACACGTGCGAAACTCGTCTCAGGCCGCTAAAACTCCTTGAATATCACGCCTAGGACTCAAAGGAAGGCTTTCCCACCACCTTCTCACGTTCTGGCACTTCCTGGTGCCTTTGGAGCCAAGTTCCAGTTTTCGTCTCTTTTGGTTCCCTTTTGCTTACCGGCAAAGGAAGACGTGCGAAACTCGTCTCAGACCACTAAAACTCCTTGAATATCATGCCTAGGACTCAAAGGAAGGCTTTCCCACCACCTTCTCACGTTTTGGCACTTTCTGGTGCCTTTGGACCCAAGTTCCAATTTTGGTCTCTTTTGGTCCCTTTTTGCTTACTGGCAAAGGAAGACGTGCGAAACTTGTCTCAGACCACTAAAACTCCTTGAATATCACGCCTAGGACTCAAAGGAAGGCTTTTCCACCACCTTCTCACGTTCTGGCACTTTCTGGTGCCTTTGGACCCAAGTTCCAATTTTGGTCTCTTTTGGTTCCCTTTTGCTTACCGGCAAAGGAACACGTGCGAAACTCGTCTCAGGCCACTAAAACTCCTTGAATATCACGCCTAGGACTCAAAGGAAGGCTTTCCCACCACCTTCTCACGTTCTGGCACTTCCTGGTGCCTTTGGACCCAAGTTCCAGTTTTCGTCTCTTTTGGTTCCCTTTTGCTTACCGGCAAAGGAAGACGTGCGAAACTCGTCTCAAGCCACTAAAACTCCTTGAATATCACTCCTAGAACTCAAAGGTTGAATTTCTCACCACCTTCTTCCCTTCTGTCACTTTCTGCCACCTTTGGACCCAAGTTCTAGTTTTGGTCTCTTTTGGTTCCCTTTTGCTTACCGGCAAAGGAACACGTGCAAAACTCGTCTCAAGCCACTGAAACTCCTTGAATATCACTCCGAAGACAAAAAGGAAGGCTTTCTCACCACCTTTTCCGTTTATGGCACTTTCTGGCGCCTTTGGACCCAAGTTCCAATTTTGGTCTCTTTTGGTCCCTTTTTGCTTACCGGCAAAGGAAGACGTGCGAAACTCGTCTCAGGCCACTAAAACTCCTTGAATATCACGCCTAGGACTCAAAGGAAGGCTTTCCCACCATCTTCTCACGTTCTGGCACTTTCTGGCGCCTTTGGACCCAACTTCCAGTTTTGGTCTCTTTTGGTCCCTTTTTGCTTACTGGCAAAGGGAGACTTGCGAAACTCGTCTCAGGCCACTCAAACTCTTTGAATATCACGCCTAGGACTCAAAGGAAGGCTTTCCCACCACCTGCTCACGTTCTGGCAGTTCCTGGTGCCTTTGGACCCAAGTTCCGGTTTCGTCTCTTTTGGTTCCCTTTTGCTTACAGGCAAAGGAAGACGTGCGAAGCTTCGTCTCAAGCCACTGAAACTCCTTGAATATCACGCCTAGGACTCAAAGGAAGGCTTTCCCACCACCTTCTCACGTTACGGCACTTTACGGTGCCTTTGGACCCAAGTTCCAATTTTGGTCTCTTTTGGTCCCTTTTTGCTTACTTTCAAAGGAAGACGTGCGAAACTCGTCTCAGACCACTAAAACTCCTTGAATATCACGCCTAGGACTCAAAGGAAGGCTTTCCCACCACCTTCTCACGTTCTGGCACTTTCTGGTGCCTTTGGACCCAAGTTCCAATTTTGGTCTCTTTTGGTTCCCTTTTGCTTACCGGCAAAGGAACACGTGCGAAACTCGTCTCAGGCCACTAAAACTCCTTGAATATCACGCCTAGGACTCAAAGGAAGGCTTTCCCACCACCTTCTCACGTTCTGGCACTTCCTGGTGCCTTTGGACCCAAGTTCCAGTTTTGGTCTCTTTTGGTTCCCTTTTGCTTACCGGCAAAGGAAGACGTGCGAAACTCGTCTCAAGCCACTGAAACTCCTTGAATATCACGCCTAGGACTCAAAGGAAGGCTTTCCCACCACCTTCTCACGTTCTGGCACTTTCTGGTGCCTTTGGACCCAAGTTCCAATTTTGGTCTCTTTTGGTTCCCTTTTGCTTACCGGCAAAGGAAGACGTGCGAAACTCGTCTCAGGCCACTAAAACTCCTTGAATATCACGCCTAGGACTCAAAGGAAGGCTTTCCCACCACCTTCTCACGTTACGGCACTTTACGGTGCCTTTGGACCCAAGTTCCAATTTTGGTCTCTTTTGGTTCCCTTTTGCTTACCGGCAAAGGAAGACGTGCGAAACTCGTCTCAAGCCACTGAAACTCCTTGAATATCACGCCTAGGACTCAAAGGAAGGCTTTCCCACCACCTTCTCACGTTACGGCACTTTACGGTGCCTTTGGACCCAAGTTCCGATTTTGGTCTCTTTTGGTCCCTTTTTGCTTGCGGCAAAGGGAGACTTGCGAAACTCGTCTCGAGGCCACTAAAACTCCTTGAATATCACGCCTAGGACTCAAAGGAAGGCTTTCCCACCACCTTCTCACGTTACGGCACTTCCTGGTGCCTTTGGACCCAAGTTCCAGTTTCGTCTCTTTTGGTTCCCTTTTGCTTACCGGCAAAGGAAGACGTGCGAAACTTCGTCTCAAGCCACCGAAACTCCTTGAATATCACGCCTAGGACTCAAAGGAAGGCTTTCCCACCACCTTCTCACGTTACGGCACTTTCTGGTGCCTTTGGACCCAAGTTCCAATTTTGGTCTCTTTTGGTCCCTTTTTGCTTGCGGCAAAGGAAGACGTGCGAAACTCGTCTCGGACCACTAAAACTCCTTGAATATCACGCCTAGGACTCAAAGGAAGGCTTTTCTACCACCTTCTCACGTTACGGCACTTTTGGTGCCTTTGGACCCAAGTTCCAATTTTGGTCTCTTTTGGTTCCCTTTTGCTTACCGGCAAAGGAACACGTGCGAAACTTCGTCTCGGGCCACTAAAACTCCTTGAATATCACGCCTAGGACTCAAAGGAAGGCTTTCCAACCACCTTCTCACGTTACGGCACTTCTGGTGCCTTTGGAGCCAAGTCTCAGTTTTCGTCTCTTTTGGTTCCCTTTTGCTTACCGGCAAAGGAAGACGTGCGAAACTCGTCTCAAGCCACTGAAACTCCTTGAATATCACGCCTAGGACTCAAAGGAAGGCTTTCCCACCACCTTCTCACGTTCTGGCACTTTCTGGTGCCTTTGGACCCAAGTTCCAATTTTGGTCTCTTTTGGTTCCCTTTTGCTTACCGGCAAAGGAAGACGTGCGAAACTCGTGTCAAACCACTGAAACTCCTTGAATATCACGCCTAGGACTCAAAGGAAGGCTTTTCCACTACCTTCTCACGTTCTGGCACTTTTTGGTGCCTTTGGACCCAAGTTCCAATTTTGGTCTCTTTTGGTCCCTTTTTGCTTACTGGCAAGGGAAGACGTGCGAAACTCGTCTCAGGCCACTAAAACTCCTTGAATATCACGCCTAGGACTCAAAGGAAGGCTTTCCCACCACCCTCTCACGTTACGGCACTTCTGGTGCCTTTGGACCCAAGTTCCAATTTGGTCTCTTTTGGTTCCCTTTTGCTTACGGCAAAGGAAGACGTGCGAAACTCGTCTCAAGCCACTGAAACTCCTTGAATATCACGCCTAGGACTCAAAGGAAGGCTTTCCCACCACCTTCTCACGTTTTGGCACTTTCTGGTGCCTTTGGACCCAAGTTCCAATTTTGGTCTCTTTTGGTCCCTTTTTGCTTACTAGCAAAGGAAGACGTGCGAAACTCGTCTCAGACCACTAAAACTCCTTGAATATCACGCCTAGGACTCAAAGGAAGGCTTTTCTACCACCTTCTCACGTTTTGGCACTTTCTGGTGCCTTTGGACCCAAGTTCCAATTTTGGTCTCTTTTGGTTCCCTTTTGCTTACCGGCAAAGGAAGACGTGCGAAACTCGTCTCAGGCCACTAAAACTCCTTGAATATCACGCCTAGGACTCAAAGGAAGGCTTTCCCACCACCTTCTCACGTTCTGGCACTTTCTAGTGCCTTTGGACCCAAGTTCCAATTTTGGTCTCTTTTGGTTCCCTTTTGCTTACCGGCAAAGGAAGACGTGCGAAACTCGTCTCAAGCCACTGAAACTCCTTGAATATCACGCCTAGGACTCAAAGGAAGGCTTTCCCACCACCTTCTCACGTTCTGGCACTTTCTGGTGCCTTTGGACCCAAGTTCCAATTTTGGTCTCTTTTGGTTCCCTTTTGCTTACCGGCAAAGGAAGACGTGCGAAACTCGTGTCAAACCACTGAAACTCCTTGAATATCACGCCTAGGACTCAAAGGAAGGCTTTTCCACTACCTTCTCACGTTCTGGCACTTTCTGGTGCCTTTGGACCCAAGTTCCAGTTTTGGTCTCTTTTGGTCCCTTTTTGCTTACTGGCAAAGGAAGACGTGCGAAACTCGTCTCAGGCCACTAAAACTCCTTGAATATCACGCCTAGGACTCAAAGGAAGGCTTTCCCACCACCTTCTCACGTTACGGCACTTCCTGGTGCCTTTGGACCCAAGTTCTAGTTTTGGTCTCTTTTGGTTCCCTTTTGCTTACCGGCAAAGGAAGACGTGCGAAACTCGTCTCAGGCCACTAAAACTCCTTGAATATCACGCCTAGGACTCAAAGGAAGGCTTTCCCACCACCTTCTCACGTTCTGGCACTTTCTGGTGCCTTTGGACCCAAGTTCCAATTTTGGTCTCTTTTGGTCCCTTTTTGCTTACTGGCAAAGGAAGACGTGCGAAACTCGTCTCAGACCACTAAAACTCCTTGAATATCACGCCTAGGACTCAAAGGAAGGCTTTTCCACCACCTTCTCACGTTCTGGCACTTTCTGGTGCCTTTGGACCCAAGTTCCAATTTTGGTCTCTTTTGGTTCCCTTTTGCTTACCGGCAAAGGAAGACGTGCGAAACTCGTCTCAGGCCACTAAAACTCCTTGAATATCACGCCTAGGACTCAAAGGAAGGCTTTCCCACCACCTTCTCACGTTCTGGCACTTCCTGGTGCCTTTGGAGCCAAGTTCCAGTTTTCGTCTCTTTTGGTTCCCTTTTGCTTACCGGCAAAGGAACACGTGCGAAACTCGTCTCAAGCCACTGAAACTCCTTGAATATCACGCCTAGGACTCAAAGGAAGGCTTTCCCACCACCTTCTCACGTTCTGGCACTTTCTGGTGCCTTTGGACCCAAGTTCCAGTTTTCGTCTCTTTTGGTTCCCTTTTGCTTACCGGCAAAGGAAGACGTGCGAAACTCGTCTCAAGCCACTAAAACTCCTTGAATATCACGCATAGGACTCAAAGGAAGGCTTTTCCACTACCTTCTCACGTTCTGGCACTTTCTGGTGCCTTTGGACCCAAGTTCCAATTTTGGTCTCTTTTGGTCCCTTTTTGCTTACTGGCAAAGGAAGACGTGCGAAACTCGTCTCAGGCCACTAAAACTCCTTGAATATCACGCCTAGGACTCAAAGGAAGGCTTTCCCACCACCTTCTCACGTTCTGGCACTTCCTGGTGCCTTTGGAGCCAAGTTCCAGTTTTCGTCTCTTTTGGTTCCCTTTTGCTTACCGGCAAAGGAAGACGTGCGAAACTCGTCTCAAGCCACTGAAACTCCTTGAATATCACGCCTAGGACTCAAAGGAAGGCTTTCCCACCACCTTCTCACGTTCTGGCACTTTCTGGTGCCTTTGGACCCAAGTTCCAATTTTGGTCTCTTTTGGTCCCTTTTTGCTTACTGGCAAAGGAAGACGTGCGAAACTCGTCTCAGACCACTAAAACTCCTTGAATATCACGCCTAGGACTCAAAGGAAGGCTTTTCCACCACCTTCTCACGTTCTGGCACTTTCTGGTGCCTTTGGACCCAAGTTCCAATTTTGGTCTCTTTTGGTTCCCTTTTGCTTACCGGCAAAGGAAGACGTGCGAAACTCGTGTCAAACCACTGAAACTCCTTGAATATCACGCCTAGGACTCAAAGGAAGGCTTTTCCACTACCTTCTCACGTTCTGGCACTTTCTGGTGCCTTTGGACCCAAGTTCCAATTTTGGTCTCTTTTGGTCCCTTTTTGCTTACTGGCAAAGGAAGACGTGCGAAACTCGTCTCAAGCCACTAAAACTCCTTGAATATCACGCCTAGGACTCAAAGGAAGGCTTTCCCACCACCTTCTCACGTTCTGGCACTTCCTGGTGCCTTTGGACCCAAGTTCCAGTTTTGGTCTCTTTTGGTTCCCTTTTGCTTACCGGCAAAGGAAGACGTGCGAAACTTTCTCAAGCCACTGAAACTCCTTGAATATCACGCCTAGGACTCAAAGGAAGGCTTTCCCACCACCTTCTCACGTTCTGGCACTTTCTGGTGCCTTTGGACCCAAGTTCCAATTTTGGTCTCTTTTGGTCCCTTTTTGCTTACTGGCAAAGGAAGACGTGCGAAACTCGTCTCAGACCACTAAAACTCCTTGAATATCACGCCTAGGACTCAAAGGAAGGCTTTTCTACCACCTTCTCACGTTCTGGCACTTTCTGGTGCCTTTGGACCCAAGTTCCAATTTTGGTCTCTTTTGGTTCCCTTTTGCTTACCGGCAAAGGAAGACGTGCGAAACTCGTCTCAAGCCACTAAAACTCCTTGAATATCACGCCTAGGACTCAAAGGAAGGCTTTCCCACCACCTTCTCACGTTCTGGCACTTCCTGGTGCCTTTGGAGCCAAGTTCCAGTTTTCGTCTCTTTTGGTTCCCTTTTGCTTACCGGCAAAGGAACACGTGCGAAACTCGTCTCAAGCCACTGAAACTCCTTGAATATCACGCCTAGGACTCAAAGGAAGGCTTTACCACAACCTTCTCACGTTCTGGCACTTTACGGTGCCTTTGGACCCAAGTTCCGGTTTCGTCTCTTTTGGTTCCCTTTTGCTTACCGGCAAAGGAAGACGTGCGAAACTCGTCTCAAGCCACTAAAACTCCTTGAATATCACGCCTAGGACTCAAAGGAAGGCTTTTCCACTACCTTCTCACGTTCTGGCACTTTCTGGTGCCTTTGGACCCAAGTTCCAATTTTGGTCTCTTTTGGTCCCTTTTTGCTTACTGGCAAAGGAAGACGTGCGAAACTCGTCTCAGGCCACTAAAACTCCTTGAATATCACGCCTAGGACTCAAAGGAAGGCTTTCCCACCACCTTCTCACGTTCTGGCACTTCCTGGTGCCTTTGGACCCAAGTTCCAGTTTTCGTCTCTTTTGGTTCCCTTTTGCTTACCGGCAAAGGAAGACGTGCGAAACTCGTCTCAAGCCACTGAAACTCCTTGAATATCACGCCTAGGACTCAAAGGAAGGCTTTCCCACCACCTTCTCACGTTCTGGCACTTTCTGGTGCCTTTGGACCCAAGTTCCAATTTTGGTCTCTTTTGGTTCCCTTTTGCTTACCGGCAAAGGAAGACGTGCGAAACTCGTGTCAAACCACTGAAACTCCTTGAATATCACGCATAGGACTCAAAGGAAGGCTTTTCCACTACCTTCTCACGTTCTGGCACATTCTGGTGCCTTTGGACCCAAGTTCCAATTTTGGTCTCTTTTGGTCCCTTTTTGCTTACTGGCAAAGGAAGACGTGCGAAACTCGTCTCAGGCCACTAAAACTCCTTGAATATCACGCCTAGGACTCAAAGGAAGGCTTTCCCACCACCTTCTCACGTTCTGGCAGTTCCTGGTGCCTTTGGACCCAAGTTCCAGTTTTCGTCTCTTTTGGTTCCCTTTTGCTTACCGGCAAAGGAAGACGTGCGAAACTCGTCTCAAGCCACTGAAACTCCTTGAATATCACGCCTAGGACTCAAAGGAAGGCTTTCCCACCACCTTCTCACGTTCTGGCACTTTCTGGTGCCTTTGGACCCAAGTTCCAATTTTGGTCTCTTTTGGTCCCTTTTTGCTTACTGGCAAAGGAAGACGTGCGAAACTCGTCTCAGACCACTAAAACTCCTTGAATATCACGCCTAGGACTCAAAGGAAGGCTTTTCTACCACCTTCTCACGTTCTGGCACTTTCTGGTGCCTTTGGACCCAAGTTCCAATTTTGGTCTCTTTTGGTTCCCTTTTGCTTACCGGCAAAGGAAGACGTGCGAAACTCGTCTCAAGCCACTGAAACTCCTTGAATATCACGCCTAGGACTCAAAGGAAGGCTTTCCCACCACCTTCTCACGTTAAGGCACTTTATGGTGCATTTGGACCCAAGTTCCAATTTTGGTCTCTTTTGGTTCCCTTTTGCTTACCGGCAAAGGAAGACGTGCGAAATTCGTCTCAAGCCACTGAAACTCCTTGAATATCACGCCTAGGACTCAAAGGAAGGCTTTCCCACCACCTTCTCACGTTCTGGCACTTTCTGGTGCCTTTGGACCCAAGTTCCAATTTTGGTCTCTTTTGGTTCCCTTTTGCTTACCGGCAAAGGAAGACGTGCGAAACTCGTGTCAAACCACTGAAACTCCTTGAATATCACGCCTAGGACTCAAAGGAAGGCTTTTCCACTACCTTCTCACGTTCTGGCACTTTCTGGTGCCTTTGGACCCAAGTTCCAATTTTGGTCTCTTTTGGTCCCTTTTTGCTTACTGGCAAAGGAAGACGTGCGAAACTCGTCTCAGGCCACTAAAACTCTTTGAATATCACGCCTAGGACTCAAAGGAAGGCTTTCCCACCACCTTCTCACGTTCTGGCAGTTCCTGGTGCCTTTGGACCCAAGTTCCAGTTTTCGTCTCTTTTGGTTCCCTTTTGCTTACCGGCAAAGGAAGACGTGCGAAACTCGTCTCAAGCCACTGAAACTCCTTGAATATCACGCCTAGGACTCAAAGGAAGGCTTTCCCACCACCTTCTCACGTTCTGGCACTTTCTGGTGCCTTTGGACCCAAGTTCCAATTTTGGTCTCTTTTGGTCCCTTTTTGCTTACTGGCAAAGGAAGACGTGCGAAACTCGTCTCAGACCACTAAAACTCCTTGAATATCACGCCTAGGACTCAAAGGAAGGCTTTTCTACCACCTTCTCACGTTTTGGCACTTTCTGGTGCCTTTGGACCCAAGTTCCAATTTTGGTCTCTTTTGGTTCCCTTTTGCTTACCGGCAAAGGAAGACGTGCGAAACTCGTCTCAGGCCACTAAAACTCCTTGAATATCACGCCTAGGACTCAAAGGAAGGCTTTCCCACCACCTTCTCACGTTCTGGCACTTTCTGGTGCCTTTAGACCCAAGTTCCAATTTTGGTCTCTTTTGGTTCCCTTTTGCTTACCGGCAAAGGAAGACGTGCGAATCCCGTCTCAAGCCACTGAAACTCCTTGAATATCACGCCTAGGACTCAAAGGAAGGCTTTCCCACCACCTTCTCACGTTCTGGCACTTTCTGGTGCCTTTGGACCCAAGTTCCAATTTTGGTCTCTTTTGGTTCCCTTTTGCTTACCGGCAAAGGAAGACGTGCGACACTCGTGTCAAACCACTGAAACTCCTTGAATATCACGCCTAGGACTCAAAGGAAGGCTTTTCCACTACCTTCTCACGTTCTGGCACTTTCTGGTGCCTTTGGACCCAAGTTCCAATTTTGGTCTCTTTTGGTCCCTTTTTGCTTACTGGCAAAGGAAGACGTGCGAAACTCGTCTCAGGCCACTAAAACTCTTTGAATATCACGCCTAGGACTCAAAGGAAGGCTTTCCCACCACCTTCTCACGTTACGGCACTTCCTGGTGCCTTTGGACCCAAGTTCAGTTTCGTCTCTTTTGGTTCCCTTTTGCTTACCGGCAAAGGAAGACTGCGAAACTCGTCTCAAGCCACTGAAACTCCTTGAATATCACGCCTAGGACTCAAAGGAAGGCTTTCCCACCACCTTCTCACGTTCTGGCACTTTCTGGTGCCTTTGGACCCAAGTTCCAATTTTGGTCTCTTTTGGTCCCTTTTTGCTTACTAGCAAAGGAAGACGTGCGAAACTCGTCTCAGACCACTAAAACTCCTTCAATATCACGCCTAGGACTCAAAGGAAGGCTTTTCTACCACCTTCTCACGTTTTGGCACTTTCTGGTGCCTTTGGACCCAAGTTCCAATTTTGGTCTCTTTTGGTTCCCTTTTGCTTACCGGCAAAGGAAGACGTGCGAAACTCGTCTCAGGCCACTAAAACTCCTTGAATATCACGCCTAGGACTCAAAGGAAGGCTTTCCCACCACCTTCTCACGTTCTGGCACTTCCTGGTGCCTTTGGACCCAAGTTCCAGTTTTCGTCTCTTTTGGTTCCCTTTTGCTTACCGGCAAAGGAACACGTGCGAAACTCGTCTCAAGCCACTGAAACTCCTTGAATATCACGCCTAGGACTCAAAGGAAGGCTTTCCCACCACCTTCTCACGTTTTGGCACTTTCTGGTGCCTTTGGACCCAAGTTCCAGTTTTCGTCTCTTTTGGTTCCCTTTTGCTTATCGGCAAAGGAAGACGTGCGAAACTCGTCTCAAGCCACTAAAACTCCTTGAATATCACTCCTAGAACTCAAAGGTTGGATTTCTCACCACCTTCTTCCCTTCTGTCACTTTCTGCCACCTTTGGACCCAAGTTCTAGTTTTGGTCTCTTTTGGTTCCCTTTTGCTTACCGGCAAAGGAACACGTGCGAAACTCGTCTCAAGCCACTGAAACTCCTTGAATATCACTCCGAAGACAAAAAGGAAGGCTTTCTCACCACCTTTTCCGTTTATGGCACTTTCTGGCGCCTTTGGACCCAAGTTCCAATTTTTTTCTCTTTTGGTCCCTTTTTGCTTACTGGCAAAGGAAGACGTGCGAAACTCGTCTCAGGCCACTAAAACTCCTTGAATATCACGCCTAGGACTCAAAGGAAGGCTTTCCCACCACCCTCTCTGATGTATTCCCAAATGGGATAGGATCTTTGAGGGCTGGACCTTGCTCTGAATTGTTCACATGAAGAAGAAAGAAGAAACAGAGACGAACAACAGCAAACAAACACAAACGAAATTTGGAGAACAGAAAAAAAGGAAAACGAAATTGGAAAGAAAAATCCCAGAAAGGCAACTCAATCAAGATTAATGATTTAGGGTTAAGGAGATTGGGGAAAACGAAATCAGCAAAGAATAGATACAAAAAATTAAAGGAAATTAAAAGAATTCCATGGCATCACACACAAAGGAATTCAATTAACAACTTACCTTAGAAAAATAACAAGAAACAGCCCTTGAATCACTCAAGGAATAGAGAATCACTCTCTAGGTTCTCAAGCTTCACACTTAGAGAAAAAAAAAAAGGAAGTCTTTTTTATTCACTCCAAAACTGATTGTCTTTGCATTTTCACGTTCAGCCCCCTTTTATCTAACCTAGGCTGATTTGATTTACCCATCATAAGCAGTTGGCCCACATTGCCATGTCACCTAATCTGGTCAGTATAAGACCAATACGATAATTAAAATAAAATGATACAAGTAGCCTCCAAATGTGCAAAGCTAGGACTTGAACCCATGACCTTCAACTCCTAACTCTCCTTTAACCTTACGCTCTTGACCGCTTGAGCCCTCCTCTTGTTCTTGTTAATGTAAACAAAACAAATTATGTTGTTATCCTTCTAAGCATGAATATGACACAAACTTGGGCTGCACTTGTAAAGGTGGTTCCTTCTCTCCAAAATGCTGGACCATGAGTTGATGCAACACCTCCTTCGCTTTTCTTGCTCTTGCCCTTGTCATAGGACCTCCAATGCCTTCAAGAGCCTTTGAATCATTGCCATGCTCCTCCAAATTGCCTAGGCTGTTAGCTCCCTCCAAAATATGGTCTCCATCATTCCCTCCCTCTTCAATTGGATTTGCCCTCAAATCTTCTCCTACATCAAACAAAGAAAGATCAGCAACATTAAAGGTTGAACTTACGTTATACTCACTGGAAGTTCTATCTTATACGCATTGTCACCAATCTTCTCCAAGACTCTAAAAGGTCCATCTCCTCTTGGGTGAAGTTTTGATTTCCTTTGTTCAGGAAATCTTTCTTTTCTGAAATGTACCCACACCCAATCACCAGGTTGAAAAACCATTTTCTTGCGGCCCTTATTAGCTTGTTTTGCATAAGATTCAGTTCTCTTCTCAATTTGAGCTTTTACCTGTTCATGAATCCTTTTAACAAAATCAGCTTTGGCAGCTCCTTCCTTATGCTTAAACACAGAGATGTTAGGCATAGAAATCAAATCAAGAGGGGTTAATGGATTAAAACCATAAACAATTTCAAAAGGAGAGCATTTTGTAGTGGAATGTACAGCCCTATTATAAGCAAATTCTACATGTGGTAAGCATAATTCCCAAGATTTTAAATTTTTCTTTAAGATCGCTCTAAGTAAAGTCCCTAAAGTCCTATTCACTACCTCTGTTTGCCCATCTGTTTGTGGGTGACAAGTAGTAGAAAAGAGAAGCTTAGTACCTAACTTACCCCACAAAGTTCTCCAAAAATGACTTAAGAACTTGCTATCTCTATCACTTACCACACTTCTAGGGAGTCCATGCAACCTCACTACTTCCCTGAAAAACAAATCTGCCACATGACAAGCATCATCAACTTTTTTACAAGGAATGAAATGTGCCATTTTAGAGAACCTATCTACAACTACAAAGATGGAATCCTTACCACTTTGGGTCCTAGGCAGCCCTAACACAAAATCCATAGACACATCAATCCAAGGATGCTCAGGTATAGGGAGAGGAGAATACAAACCTTGTGGCAATACCTTAGACTTAGCCTTTCTGCACTCAACACATTTAATGCAGAATTGGTTTACATCATGCTTCATTTTTGGCCAATAAAAGTGTTCTTGCAACATGGCTAAGGTCTTTTGTACCCCAAAGTGTCCCATTAATCCACCACAATGTGCTTCCTTAACAAGCAATTCCCTAATTGAACTTTTAGGCACACACAACTTGTTATTTTTAAACATGTATCCATCAAACCTATAGAAACCATCACATGCAGCTTTTTCACATTTCAAGTATATAGGACCGAAATCAATATCATCATGGTACATGTCTTTCATTGATTCAAATCCTAACATCTTGGTTTCCATTAAAGCAAATAAGGTATATCTCCTAGATAATGCATCAGCAACTATATTTCCTTTACCTTTCTTATGCTTTATTACATAAGGAAATTGCTCTAAGAATTCTACCCACTTTGCATGTCTCTTATTCAACTTCCCTTGCCCCCTAAGGTATTTCAAAGACTCATGATCACTATGGATTACAAACTCCTTAGGAAGAAGGTAATGTTGCCAAACCCTCATTGCTCTCACTAAAGCATAAAGCTCCTTATCATAGGTTGAATAATTAAGCACTGCCCCACTTAATTTTTCACTAAAGTAAGCTATTGGGTGGCCTTCTTGCAACAATACAGCACCTATACCTATGTTAGAAGCATCACACTCAACTTCAAAGGATTTGGAAAATTTTGGTAAAGCTAGGATGGGTGCACTCACAAGCTTTTGTTTTATATCATTGAAAGCTTTCTCTTGTTTTTCTCCCCACCTAAAAGTGACATTTTTCTTTATCAACTCAGTCATAGGTGCAGCCAAAGTGCTAAAATCCCTCACAAATCTCCTATAAAAGTTAGCCAACCCATGAAAACTTCTCACCTCACTCACGGTTTTAGGAGTTGGCCACTCTAGTATAGCTTTTATTTTTGATTCATCCACCTGAACCCCCTGATTACTAATCATATACCCCAGAAAAACAACATGATCTTGACAAAATGTGCATTTTTCCAAGTTAGCATACAAACTTTCTTTTCTCAAAGCTCCCAAAACAGCACCTAAATGCCTTGCATGTACTTCTAAAGACTCACTATACACTAATATGTCATCAAAATAAACTACCACAAATCTACCTATAAAATCTCTTAAAACATGGTTCATCAACCTCATGAATGTGCTTGATGCATTGGTCAAACCGAATGGCATAACCATCCATTCATACAAACCAAATTTGGTTTTGAAGGCTGTTTTCCACTCGTCACCTTCACGAATCCGAATTTGGTTGTATCCACTTTTTAAATCAATTTTTGAAAATACAGTAGCACCATGCAATTCATCAAGTAGATCATCCAACCTAGGAATGGGATGCCTATACTTAATAGTAATGTTATTGACAGACCTACAATCACTACACATACGCCAAGAACCATCTTTCTTAGGAACTAGAATTACAGGCACAGCACAAGGAGATAAAGAATCTCTTACCCAACCTTTAGAAAGAAGTTCTTCCACTTGTCTGCAAATTTCTTTGGTTTCCTCAGGATTGCTCCTATAAGCTGGCTTGTTTGGAATGGAAGCTCCTGGGATGAGATCAATGTGATGCTCTATTCCTCTCAATGGTGGTAATCCACTTGGCAACTCCAGAGGAAAAACATCTTTGAACTCTTGCAACAAAGAAGATATAGGAGGAGGAAGATCTAAAGGAAAAGAGATGTTAGTGGACAAACATGGTTTGCAATACAACACATAGAGTGGTTGTTTTGCAAGCAAACTTTTTCTCACTTCTTTTTCCTTTGCCACTCCACTCTCATTATTTTTTTTATTTTTCTTTTTATTTTCTTCCAATCCTTTACTTTTCTCTCTTTGACTTTTCTCTAAGTCACTTTCTGCCCTTCTCTCTTTTTTCTCTTTAATCATTTTTTCTCTCATTCTCATTTGATCATTACAAACCTCTTGTGGACTTAAGGGATTAAGCACCACTTTCTTGTTGTTTTGCAAGAATGAGATCTTGTTGGTAAACCCATCATGAACAGCCTTGTGGTCATATTGCCAAGGCCTACCAAGCAAGATATGAGTAGCCTCCATAGGAACCACATCACATAAAATAACATCATTATAGCTCCCAATGGATATAGGTACCTCCACTTGATGCTTCACTGCTACTTCACCACTTTCACTTAGCCATTGTAGCTTGTAGGGTCTTGGATGAGGTTTGGTGGAAAGATTAAGCTTAGACACCAAACGTGTGCTAGCTACATTTGTGCAGCTCCCACCATCAATAATAACTAAGCATACCTTTCCTTGAACCGTGCACCTAGTATGGAAGATATTCTCCCTTTGGCTACCATCCAAGGGCACCAACTTATCACCCAATAGCCTCCTCACCATCAAGACATCCCCTTCAACATCAACCTCTGCATTCAACTCTTCCTCACTAGCAGTGTCTCCAAAATACGACTCACTAGTGTATTCACCATTGTCTTTGATGATGATTGTTCTTTTTGTAGGGCACTCATAGGCATAGTGACCCTTTCCTTGGCACTTGAAACATGTCACATCTCTAGCCCTTCCTGAAGTTTCACTTTTTCCCTTAGAATCATTTCTAGTAGATGGAGAGAACCCCTTGGCTGATTTACTTGTTGGACTTAAAGTGGAAGAGCTTGAACCATAACCCTCCCTCTTAGGCTTTTCATTCCATTTGGAAGAGTTTGGAGTGAAACTCCTTTTAGCTACACCTTTTCTTTTCAATTGCTGCTCAACTTGCATTGCTTTGTGTAACAAGTCTTCCATCTCAATATATTCCTGCAATTCAACCACATCCCTAACATCATGAGACAAGCCATTAACAAACCTCACCATTGTTACTTCGGGATCCTCCTCCAAGTTGGCTTGAATCATCAATAGCTCCATCTCCTTGTGGTACTCCTCAACGCTCCTACTTCCTTGGGTGAGCTTTTGAAGCTTGAACTTCAAATCTCTTTCATATGAACTAGGAATGTATCTCTTCCTCATCATCCTTTTCATTTCAGTCCAAGTCTGAATCGGAGGGCTATCTTCTCCTCGTCTTTCTCTCTGCAATTTATTCCACCAAATCAAAGCATAATGAGAAAACTCAGTGGCAGCCAACCTTACCTTTTGTTCCTCATCATAATCTCCACAGGCAAAAACATTCTCAATCTTCATCTCCCATTCAAGATAGGCTTCTGGATCATTCTTGCCACGGAATGGAGGAATGGTGAGCTTTACTCCTCTAACGGCTTGCTGCCTTGTAGTATCTCTCTCCCTTCTATGCTCCTCATTTTGGTTTCTCCCTCCAAATTCTCTCCTTTGCTCCAATTGATCAATCCTTTCATGCAACTCTTCATTTTGTTGTTTAAGCAACCTCTCAAGATGTTGAGTGAGAGCTTGCATTTGCATAGGATCCAATCCTCCTTGACCTGCCATATCTTATCCAAAACACAAACCAAGATCAAGTAATCATGCAAGAATCAATTCGGCCAAATCTCTTCCTTACCAAAGTGTTTCACTAAAAAAAAAATGGCTTTTTTTTTTTTCACACTCTTGCCTTTTTCCACTCTTTGATCCTCTTGATCCTTGAAAGATTCAATACTAGAACTTTATATTTAGCAAGGTAACAAGTTAATTAAAAACCAAAGAGTATAAATCCACAAAATTTCAGCAAGGACAAAAAAAAAAAAAAAAGTGTTTTGACCACGGTTATAGAAGAAAATAACACACAAACAAAGACACGAAAGCTATTTAGAAGTAAAGGATGAAGAAAAAAAAATTTTTTTTAAAAGGTAGACAAAGACACAAAGAAGTACGTAATGACAAACAAGGACAGAAAAACAGGAATAACAATTCCAATTACACAATTCAAGATTGAGCATCAATGTAAGATAAGCAATTTTGTAACCCACAAACCTAATTGGATGAATTTGGTACTAATTGGTGAATTAGAGTTTCTTCACTTTCAATTTGGGGCTAATTTTGTAATTGTGGTTCAGAATGCAACTAGGGCAAAAATTAGGGTTTCTTTCCCTCTTTTGATTTTTTTTTCGTCAATTCAATTCTGCCCACTACCAAAACAGTTTGCAATTTCAATCCAATGGAATACCAAATGTGAAATTGAGAAAAGGAATTAGGGCTACCTTGTTTGATGTCAATAGGTCTTCAAAACCCTCTCAACAAGAGCTTTGATACCACTTGATGTATTCCCAAATGGGATAGGATCTTTGAGGGCTAGACCTTGCTCTGAATTGTTCACATGAAGAAGAAAGAAGAAACAGAGACGAACAACAGCAAACAAACACAAACGAAATTTGGAGAACAAAAAAAAAAGGAAAACGAAATTGGAAAGAAAAATCCCAGAAAGGCAACTCAATCAAGATTAATGATTTAGGGTTAAGGAGATTGGGGAAAACGAAATCAGCAAAGAATAGATACAAAAAATTAAAGGAAATTAAAAGAATTCCATGGCATCACACACAAAGGAATTCAATTAACAACTTACCTTAGAAAAATAACAAGAAACAGCCCTTGAATCACTCAAGGAATAGAGAATCACTCTCTAGGTTCTCAAGCTTCACACTTAGAGAAAAAAAAAGGAAGTCTTTTTTATTCACTCCAAAACTGATTGTCTTTGCATTTTCACGTTGTGCAATTTAAATAAACTCTTAAATCCTTGCTAAAATCTGGTCAGTATAAGACCAATACGATAATTAAAATAAAATGATACAAGTAGCCTCCAAATGTGCAAAGCTAGGACTTGAACCCATGACCTTCAACTCCTAACTCTCCTTTAACCTTACGCTCTTGACCACTTGAGCCCTCCTCTTGTTGTTAATGTAAACAAAACAAATTATGTTGTTATCCTTCTAAGCATGAATATGACACAAACTCGGGCTGCACTTGTAAAGGTGGTTCCTTCTCTCCAAAATGTTGGACCATGAGTTGATGCAACACCTCCTTCGCTTTTCTTGCTCTTGCCCTTGTCATAGGACCTCCAATGCCTTCAAGAGCCTTTGAATCATTGCCATGCTCCTCCAAATTGCCTAGGCTGTTAGCTCCCTCCAAAATATGGTCTCCATCACTCTCACGTTCTGGCACTTTCTGGCGCCTTTGGACCCAAGTTCCAGTTTTGGTCTCTTTTGGTCCCTTTTTGCTTACTGGCAAAGGGAGACTTGCGAAACTCATCTCAGGCCACTAAAACTCTTTGAATATCACGCCTAGGACTCAAAGGAAGGCTTTCCCACCACCTTCTCACGTTCTGGCAGTTCCTGGTGCCTTTGGACCCAAGTTCCAGTTTTCGTCTCTTTTGGTTCCTTTTTGCTTACCGGCAAAGAAAGACGTGCGAAACTCGTCTCAAGCCACTGAAACTCCTTGAATATCACGCCTAGGACTCAAAGGAAGGCTTTCCCACCACCTTCTCACGTTCTGGCACTTTCTGGTGCCTTTGGACCCAAGTTCCAATTTTGGTCTCTTTTGGTCCCTTTTTGCTTACTGGCAAACGAAGATGTGCGAAACTCGTCTCAGACCACTGACACTCCTTGAATATCACGCCTAGGACTCAAAGGAAGGCTTTTCTACCACCTTCTCACGTTCTGGCACTTTCTGGTGCCTTTGGACCCAAGTTCCAATTTTGGTCTCTTTTGGTTCCCTTTTGCTTACCAACAAAGGAAGACGTGCGAAACTCGTCTCAGGCCACTAAAACTCCTTGAATATCACGCCTAGGACTCAAAGGAAGGCTTTCCCACGACCTTCTCACGTTCTGGCACTTCCTGGTCCCTTTGGAGCCAAGTTCCAGTTTTCGTCTCTTTTGGTTCCCTTTTGCTTACCGGCAAAGGAAGACGTGCGAAACTCGTCTCAAGCCACTAAAACTCCTTGAATATCACTCCTAGAAGTCAAAGGTTGGATTTCTCACCACCTTCTTCCCTTCTGTCACTTTCTGCCACCTTTGGACCCAAGTTCTAGTTTTGGTCTCTTTTGGTTCCCTTTTGCTTACCGGCAAAGGAACACGTGCGAAACTCGTCTCAAGCCACTGAAACTCCTTGAATATCACTCCGAAGACAAAAAGGAAGGCTTTCTCACCACCTTTTCCGTTTATGGCACTTTTTGGCGCCTTTGGACCCAAGTTCCAGTTTTGGTCTCTTTTGGTCCCTTTTTGCTTACTGGCAAAGGGAGACTTGCGAAACTCGTCTCAGGCCACTAAAACTCCTTGAATATCACACCTAGGACTCAAAGGAAGGCTTTCCCACCACCTTCTCACGTTCTGGCACTTTCTGGTGCCTTTGGACCCAAGTTCCAATTTTGGTCTCTTTTGGTCCCTTTTTGCTTACTGGCGAAGGAAGACGTGCGAAACTCGTCTCAGACCACTAAAACTCCTTGAATATCACGCCTAAGACTCAAAGGAAGGCTTTTCTACCACCTTCTCACGTTCTGGCACTTTCTGGTGCCTTTGGACCCAAGTTCCAGTTTTCGTCTCTTTTGGTTCCCTTTTGCTTACCAACAAAGGAAGACGTGCGAAACTCGTCTCAGGCCACTAAAACTCCTTGAATATCACGCCTAGGACTCAAAGGAAGGCTTTCCCACCACCTTCTCACGTTCTGGCACTTTCTGGTGCCTTTGGACCCAAGTTCCAATTTTGGTCTCTTTTGGTTCCCTTTTGCTTACCGGCAAAGGAAGACGTGCGAAACTCGTGTCAAACCACTGAAACTCCTTGAATATCACGCCTAGGACTCAAAGGAAGGCTTTTCCACCACCTTCTCACGTTCTGGCACTTTCTGGTGCCTTTGGACCCAAGTTCCAGTTTTGGTCTCTTTTGCTCCCTTTAGCTTAACGGCAAAGGAAGACGTGCGAAACTCGTCTCTGCCACTAAAACTCCTTGAATATCACGCCTAGGACTCAAAGGAAGGCTTTCCCACCACCTTCTTCCCTTCTGTCACTTTCTGCCACCTTTGGACCCAAGTTCTAGTTTTGGTCTCTTTTGGTTCCCTTTTGCTTACCAACAAAGGAAGACGTGCGAAACTCGTCTCAGGCCACTAAAACTCCTTGAATATCACGCCTAGGACTCAAAGGAAGGCTTTCCCACCACCTTCTCACGTTCTGGCACTTCCTGGTGCCTTTGGAGCCAAGTTCCAGTTTTCGTCTCTTTTGGTTCCCTTTTGCTTACCGGCAAAGGAAGACGTGCGAAACTCGTCTCAAGCCACTAAAACTCCTTGAATATCACTCCTAGAACTCAAAGGTTGGATTTCTCACCACCTTCTTCCCTTCGTCACACTTTCTCGCCACCTTTGGACCCAAGTTCTAGTTTTGGTCTCTTTTGGTTCCCTTTTGCTTACCGGCAAAGGAACACGTGCGAAACTCGTCTCAAGCCACTAAAACTCCTTGAATATCACGCCTAGGACTCAAAGGAAGGCTTTCCCACCACCTTCTCACGTTCTGGCACTTTTTGGTGCCTTTGGACCCAAGTTCCAATTTTGGTCTCTTTTGGTTCCCTTTTGCTTACCGGCAAAGGAAGACGTGCGAAACTCGTCTCAGGCCACTAAAACTCCTTGAATATCACGCCTAGGACTCAAAGGAAGGCTTTCCCACCACCTTCTCACGTTTTGGCACTTTCTGGTGCCTTTGGACCCAAGTTCCAGTTTTGGTCTCTTTTGGTTCCCTTTTGCTTACCGGCAAAGGAAGACGTGCGAAACTCGTCTCAAGCCACTAAAACTCCTTGAATATCACGCCTAGGACTCAAAGGAAGGCTTTCCCACCACCTTCTCCCCTTCTGTCACTTTCTGACACCTTTGGACCCCAAGTTCTAGTTTTGGTCTCTTTTGTTACCTTTTGCTTAGCGGCAAAGGAACACGTGCGAAACTCGTCTCAAGCCACTAAAACTCCTTGAATATCACGCCTAGGACTCAAAGGAAGGCTTTCCCACCACCTTCTCACGTTCGGCACTTTCGGTGCCTTTGGACCCAAGTTCTAGTTTTGGTCTCTTTTGGTTCCCTTTTGCTTACCGGCAAAGAAAGACGTGCGAAACTCGTCTCAGGCCACTTAAACTCCTTGAATATCACGCCTAGGACTCAAAGGAAGGCTTTCCCACCACCTTCTCACGTTCTGGCACTTTTTGGTGCCTTTGGACCCAAGTTCCAGTTTTGGTCACTTTTGGTTCCCTTTTGCTTACCGGCAAAGGAAGACGTGCGAAACTCGTCTCAGGCCACTAAAACTCCTTGAATATCACGCCTAGGACTCAAAGGAAGGCTTTCCCACCACCTTCTTACCTTCTCGCACTTTCTGCCACCTTTGGACCCAAGTTCTAGTTTTGGTCTCTTTTGGTTCCCTTTTGCTTACCGGCAAAGGAACACGTGCGAAACTCGTCTCAAGCCACTGAAACTCCTTGAATATCACGCCTAGGACTCAAAGGAAGGCTTTCCCACCACCTTCTCACGTTTTGGCACTTTCTGGTGCCTTTGGACCCAAGTTCCAATTTTGGTCTCTTTTGGTTCCCTTTTGCTTACCGGCAAAGGAAGACGTGCGAAACTCGTCTCAGGCCACTAAAACTCCTTGAATATCACGCCTAGGACTCAAAGGAAGGCTTTCCCACCACCTTCTCACGTTCTGGCACTTTCTGGTGCCTTTGGACCCAAGTTCTAGTTTTGGTCTCTTTTGGTTCCCTTTTGCTTACCGGCAAAGGAACACGTGCGAAACTCGTCTCAAGCCACTGAAACTCCTTGAATATCACGCCTAGGACTCAAAGGAAGGCTTTCCCACCACCTTCTCACGTTCTGGCACTTTTTGGTGCCTTTGGACCCAAGTTCCAATTTTGGTCTCTTTTGGTCCCTTTTTGCTTACTGGCAAAGGAAGACGTGCGAAACTCGTCTCAAGCCACTAAAACTCCTTGAATATCACGCCTAGGACTCAAAGGAAGGCTTTCCCACCACCTTCTCACGTTCTGGCACTTTCTGGTGCCTTTGGACCCAAGTTCCAGTTTTGGTCTCTTTTGGTTCCCTTTTGCTTACCGGCAAAGGAAGTCGTGCGAAACTCGTCTCAAGCCACTGAAACTCCTTGAATATCACGCCTAGGACTCAAAGGAAGGCTTTCCCACCACCTTCTCACGTTCTGGCACTTTCTGGTGCCTTTGGACCCAAGTTCCAATTTTGGTCTCTTTTGGTTCCCTTTTGCTTACCGGCAAAGGAAGACGTGCGAAACTCGTCTCAAGCCACTAAAACTCCTTGAATATCACGCCTAGGACTCAAAGGAAGGCTTTCCCACCACCTTCTCACGTTCTGGCACTTTCTGGCGCCTTTGGACCCAAGTTCTAGTTTTGGTCTCTTTTGGTTCCCTTTTGCTTACCGGCAAAGGAAGACGTGCGAAACTCGTCTCATGCCACTAAAACTCCTTGAATATCACGCCTAGGACTCAAAGGAAGGCTTTCCCACCACCTTCTCACGTTCTGGCACTTTCTGGTGCCTTTGGACCCAAGTTCCAATTTTGGTCTCTTTTGGTTCCCTTTTGCTTACCGGCAAAGGAAGACGTGCGAAACTCGTCTCAGGCCACTAAAACTCCTTGAATATCACGCCTAGGACTCAAAGGAAGGCTTTTCCACCACCTTCTCACGTTCTGCCACTTTCTGGTGCCTTTGGACCCAAGTTCCAGTTTTGGTCTCTTTTGGTTCCCTTTTGCTTACCGGCAAAGGAAGACGTGCGAAACTCGTCTCAGGCCACTAAAACTCCTTGAATATCACGCCTAGGACTCAAAGGAAGGCTTTCCCACCACCTTCTCACGTTCTGGCACTTTCTGGCGCCTTTGGACCCAAGTTCCAGTTTTGGTCTCTTTTGGTCCCTTTTTGCTTACTGGCAAAGGGAGACTTGCGAAACTCGTCTCAGGCCACTAAAACTCTTTGAATATCACGCCTAGGACTCAAAGGAAGGCTTTCCCACCACCTTCTTCCCTTCTGTCACTTTCTGCCACCTTTGGACCCAAGTTCTAGTTTTGGTCTCTTTTGGTTCCCTTTTGCTTACCGGCAAAGGAACACGTGCGAAACTCGTCTCAGGCCACTAAAACTCCTTGAATATCACGCCTAGGACTCAAAGGAAGGCTTTCCCACCACCTTCTCACGTTCTGGCACTTTCTGGTGCCTTTGGACCCAAGTTCCAATTTTGGTCTCTTTTGGTTCCCTTTTGCTTACCGGCAAAGGAAGACGTGCGAAACTCGTCTCAGGCCACTAAAACTCCTTGAATATCACGCCTAGGACTCAAAGGAAGGCTTTCCCACCACCTTCTCACGTTCTGGCACTTCCTGGGGCCTTTGGAGCCAAGTTCCAGTTTTGGTCTCTTTTGGTCCCTTTTTGCTTACTGGCAAAGGAAGACGTGCGAAACTCGTCTCAGGCCACTAAAACTCCTTGAATATCACGCCTAGGACTCAAAGGAAGGCTTTCCCACCACCTTCTTCCCTTCTGTCACTTTCTGCCACCTTTGGACCCAAGTTCTAGTTTTGGTCTCTTTTGGTTCCCTTTTGCTTACCGGCAAAGGAAGACGTGCGAAACTCGTCTCAGGCCACTAAAACTCCTTGAATATCACGCCTAGGACTCAAAGGAAGGCTTTCCCACCACCTTCTTCCCTTCTGTCACTTTCAGCCACCTTTGGACCCAAGTTCTAGTTTTGGTCTCTTTTGGTTCCCTTTTGCTTACCGGCAAAGGAAGACGTGCGAAACTCGTCTCAGGCCGCTAAAACTCCTTGAATATCACGCCTAGGACTCAAAGGAAGGCTTTCCCACCACCTTCTCACGTTCTGGCACTTTCTGGTGCCTTTGGACCCAAGTTCCAGTTTTGGTCTCTTTTGGTCCCTTTTTGCTTACTGGCAAAGGGAGACATGCGAAACTCGTCTCAGGCCACTAAAACTCTTTGAATATCACGCCTAGGACTCAAAGGAAGGCTTTCCCACCACCTTCTTCCCTTCTGTCACTTTCTGCCACCTTTGGACCCAAGTTCTAGTTTTGGTCTCTTTTGGTTCCCTTTTGCTTACCGGCAAAGGAAGACGTGCGAAACTCGTCTCAGGCCGCTAAAACTCCTTGAATATCACGCCTAGGACTCAAAGGAAGGCTTTCCCACCACCTTCTCACGTTCTGGCACTTCCTGGGGCCTTTGGAGCCAAGTTCCAGTTTTGGTCTCTTTTGGTCCCTTTTTGCTTACTGGCAAAGGGAGACTTGCGAAACTCGTCTCAGGCCACTAAAACTCTTTGAATATCACGCCTAGGACTCAAAGGAAGGCTTTCCCACCACCTTCTTCCCTTCTGTCACTTTCTGCCACCTTTGGACCCAAGTTCTAGTTTTGGTCTCTTTTGGTTCCCTTTTGCTTACCGGCAAAGGAAGACGTGCGAAACTCGTCTCAGGCCGCTAAAACTCCTTGAATATCACGCCTAGGACTCAAAGGAAGGCTTTCCCACCACCTTCTCACGTTCTGGCACTTCCTGGGGCCTTTGGAGCCAAGTTCCAGTTTTGGTCTCTTTTGGTCCCTTTTTGCTTACTGGCAAAGGGAGACTTGCGAAACTCGTCTCAGGCCACTAAAACTCTTTGAATATCACGCCTAGGACTCAAAGGAAGGCTTTCCCACCACCTTCTTCCCTTCTGTCACTTTCTGCCACCTTTGGACCCAAGTTCTAGTTTTGGTCTCTTTTGGTTCCCTTTTGCTTACCGGCAAAGGAAGACGTGCGAAACTCGTCTCAGGCCACTAAAACTCCTTGAATATCACGCCTAGGACTCAAAGGAAGGCTTTCCCACCACCTTCTCACGTTCTGGCACTTCCTGGGGCCTTTGGAGCCAAGTTCCAGTTTTCGTCTCTTTTGGTTCCCTTTTGCTTACCGGCAAAGGAAGTCGTGTGAAACTCGTCTAAAGCCACTGAAACTCCTTGAACATCACGCCTAGGACTCAAAGGAAGGCTCTCCCACCACCTTCTCACGTTTTGGCACTTTCTGGTGCCTTTGGACCCAAGTTCCAGTTTTCGTCTCTTTTGGTTCCCTTTTGCTTACCGGCAGAGGAAGACGTGCGAAACTCGTCTCAAGCCACTAAAACTCCTTGAATATCACTCCTAGAACTCAAAGGTTGGATTTCTCACCACCTTCTTCCCTTCTGTCACTTTCTGCCACCTTTGGACCCAAGTTCTAGTTTTGGTCTCTTTTGGTTCCCTTTTCCTTACGGGCAAAGGAAGACGTGCGAAACTCGTCTCAGACCACTAAAACTCCTTGAATATCACGCCTAGGACTCAAAGGAAGGCTTTTCCACCACCTTCTCACGTTCTGGCACTTTCTGGTGCCTTTGGACCCAAGTTCCAGTTTTCGTCTCTTTTGGTTCCCTTTTGCTTACCAGCAAAGGAAGTCGTGTGAAACTCGTCTAAAGCCACTGAAACTCCTTGAACATCACGCCTAGGACTCAAAGGAAGGCTCTCCCACCACCTTCTCACGTTTTGGCACTTTCTGGTGCCTTTGGACCCAAGTTCCAGTTTTCGTCTCTTTTGGTTCCCTTTTGCTTACCGGCAAAGGAAGACGTGCGAAACTCGTCTCAAGCCACTAAAACTCCTTGAATATCACTCCTAGAACTCAAAGGTTGGATTTCTCACCACCTTCTTCCCTTCTGTCACTTTCTGCCACCTTTGGACCCAAGTTCTAGTTTTGGTCTCTTTTGGTTCCCTTTTGCTTACCGGCAAAGGAAGACGTGCGAAACTCGTCTCAGGCCACTAAAACTCCTTGAATATCACGCCTAGGACTCAAAGGAAGGCTTTCCCACCACCTTCTCACGTTCTGGCACTTTCTGGTGCCTTTGGACCCAAGTTCCAATTTTGGTCTCTTTTGGTTCCCTTTTGCTTACCGGCAAAGGAAGACGTGCGAAACTCGTCTCAAGCCACTGAAACTCCTAGAATAGGACGCCTAGGACTCACAGGAAGGCTTTCCCACCACCTTCTCACGTTCTGGAACTTTCTGGTGCATTTGGACCCAAGTTCCAATTTTGGTCTCTTTTGGTTCCCTTTTGCTTACCGGCAAAGGAAGACGTGCGAAACTCGTCTCAGGCCACTAAAACTCCTTGAATATCATGCCTAGGACTCAAAGGAAGGCTTTCCCACCACCTTCTCACGTTCTGGCACTTTCTCGTGCCTTTGGACCCAAGTTCCGCTTTGGTCTGTTTCGGTTCCATTTTGCTTACGGGCAAAGGAAGACGTGCGAAACTCGTCTCAGGCCACTAAAACTCCTTGAATATCACGCCTAGGACTCAAAGGAAGGCTTTCCCACCACCTTCTCACGTTCGGGCACTTTCTGGTGCCTTTGGACCCAAGTTCCAGTTTTGGTCTCTTTTGGTTCCCTTTTGCTTACCAGCAAAGGAAGACGTGCGAAACTCGTCTCAAGCCACTGAAACTCCTTGAATATCACGCCTAGGACTCAAAGGAAGGCTTTCCCACCACCTTCTCACGTTCTGGCACTTTCTGGTGCCTTTGGACCCAAGTTCCAATTTTGGTCTCTTTTGGTTCCCTTTTGCTTACCGGCAAAGGAAGACGTGCGAAACTCGTCTCAGGCCACTAAAACTCCTTGAATATCACGCCTAGGACTCAAAGGAAGGCTTTCCCACCACCTTCTCACGTTCTGGCACTTTCTGGTGCCTTTGGACCCAAGTTCTAGTTTTGGTCTCTTTTGGTTCCCTTTTGCTTACCGGCAAAGGAAGACGTGCGAAACTCGTCTCATGCCACTGAAACTCCTTGAATATCACGCCTAGGACTCAAAGGAAGGCTTTCCCACCACCTTCTCACGTTTTGGCACTTTCTGGTGCCTTTGGACCCAAGTTCTAGTTTTGGTCTCTTTTGGCTCCCTTTTGCTTACCGGCAAAGGAACACGTGCGAAACTCGTCTCATGCCACTGAAACTCCTTGAATATCACGCCTAGGACTCAAAGGAAGGCTTTCTCACCACCTTCTTCCCTTCTGTCACTTTCTGCCACCTTTGGACCCAAGTTCTAGTTTTGGTCTCTTTTGGTTCCCTTTTGCTTACCGACAAAGGAACACGTGCGAAACTCGTCTCAAGCCACTGAAACTCCTTGAATATCACGCCTAGGACTCAAAGGAAGGCTTTCCCACCACCTTCTCACGTTCTGGCAGTTCCTGGTGCCTTTGGACCCAAGTTCCAGTTTTCGTCTCTTTTGGTTCCCTTTTGCTTACCGGCAAAGGAAGTCGTGTGAAACTCGTCTGTGAAACTCGTCTAAAGCCACTGAAACTTCTTGAACATCACGCCTAGGACTCAAAGGAAGGCTCTCCCACCACCTTCTCACGTTTTGGCACTTTCTGGTGCCTTTGGACCCAAGTTCCAGTTTTCGTCTCTTTTGGTTCCCTTTTGCTTACCGGCAAAGGAAGACGTGCGAAACTCGTCTCAAGCCACTAAAACTCCTTGAATATCACTCCTAGAACTCAAAGGTTGGATTTCTCACCACCTTCTTCCCTTCTGTCACTTTCTGCCACCTTTGGACCCAAGTTCTAGTTTTGGTCTCTTTTGGTTCCCTTTTGCTTACCGGCAAAGGAACACGTGCGAAACTCGTCTCAAGCCACTGAAACTCCTTGAATATCACGCCTAGGACTCAAAGGAAGGCTTTCCCACCACCTTCTCACGTTCTGGCACTTTCTGGTGCCTTTGGACCCAAGTTCCAATTTTGGTCTCTTTTGGTTCCCTTTTGCTTACGGGCAAAGGAAGACGTGCGAAACTCGTCTCAGGCCACTAAAACTCCTTGAATATCACGCCTAGGACTCAAAGGAAGGCATTCCCACCACCTTCTCACCTTCTAGCACTTTCTGGTGCCTTTGGACCCAAGTTCCAATTTTGGTCTCTTTTGGTTCCCTTTTGCTTACCTGCAAAGGAAGACGTGCGAAACTCGTCTCAGGCCACTAAAACTCCTTGAATATCACGCCTAGGACTCAAAGGAAGGCTTTCCCACCACCTTCTCATGTTCGGCACTTTCGGTGCCTTTGGACCCAAGTTCCAGTTTTGGTCTCTTTTGGTTCCCTTTTGCTTACCGGCAAAGGAAGACGTGCGAAACTCGTCTCAGGCCACTAAAACTCCTTGAATATCACGCCTAGGACTCAAAGGAAGGCTTTCCCACCACCTTCTCATGTTCTGCCACTTTCTGGCGCCTTTGGACCCAAGTTTCAGTTTTGGTCTCTTTTGTTTCCTTTTTGCTTACTGGCAAATGGAGACTTGCGAAACTCGTTTCAGGCCACTAAAACTCTTTGAATATCACGCCTAGGACTCAAAGGAAGGCTTTCCCACCACCTTCTCACGTTCGGCACTTTCGGTGCCTTTGGACCCAAGTTCCAATTTTGGTCTCTTTTGGTTCCCTTTTGCTTACCGGCAAAGGAAGACGTGCGAAACTCGTCTCAAGCCACTAAAACTCCTTGAATATCACGCCTAGGACTCAAAGGAAGGCTTTCCCACCACCTTCTCACGTTCTGGCACTTTCTGGAGCCTTTGGACCCAAGTTCCAGTTTTCGTCTCTTTGAGTTCCCTTTTGCTTACCGGCAAAGGAAGACGTGCGAAACTCGTCTCATGCCACTAAAACTCCTTGAATATCACGCCTAGGACTCAAAGGAAGGCTTTCCCACCACCTTCTCACGTTCTGGCACTTTCTGGTGCCTTTGGACCCAAGTTCCAGTTTTGGTCTCTTTTGGTTCCCTTTTGCTTACCGGCAAAGGAAGACGTGCGAAACTCGTCTCAGGCCACTAAAACTCCTTGAATATCACGCCTAGGACTCAAAGGAAGGCTTTCCCACCACCTTCTCACGTTCGGCACTTTCTGGCACCTTTGGACCCAAGTTCTAGTTTTGGTCTCTTTTGGTTCCCTTTTGCTTACCGACAAAGGAAGACGTGCGAAACTCGTCTCAGGCCACTAAAACTCCTTGAATATCACGCCTAGGACTCAAAGGAAGGCTTTCCCACCACCTTCTCACGTTCTGGCACTTTCTGGTGCCTTTGGACCCAAGTTCCAGTTTTGTCACTTTTGGTTCCCTTTTGCTTACCGGCAAAGGAAGACGTGCGAAACTCGTCTAAAGCCACTAAAACTCCTTGAATATCACGCCTAGGACTCAAAGGAAGGCTTTCCCACCACCTTCTCACGTTCTGGCACTTTCTGGTGCCTTTGGACCCAAGTTCCAATTTTGGTCTCTTTTGGTTCCCTTTTGCTTACCGGCAAAGGAAGACGTGCGAAACTCGTCTCAAGCCACTAAAACTCCTTGAATATCACGCCTAGGACTCAAAGGAAGGCTTTCCCACCACCTTCTCACGTTCCGGCACTTTCAGGAGCCATTGGACCCAAGTTCCAATTTTGGTCTCTTTTGGTTCCCTTTTGCTTACCGGCAAAGGAAGACGTGCGAAACTCGTCTCAGGCCACTAAAACTCTTTGAATATCACGCCTAGGACTCAAAGGAAGGCTTTCCCACCACCTTCTCACGTTTGGCAGTTCCTGGTGCCTTTGGACCCAAGTTCCAGTTTTCGTCTCTTTTGGTTCCCTTTTGCTTACCGGCAAAGGAAGACGTGCGAAACTCGTCTCAAGCCACTAAAACTCCTTGAATATCACGCCTAGGACTCAAAGGAAGGCTTTCCCACCACCTTCTCACGTTCGGCACTTTCGGTGCCTTTGGACCCAAGTTCCAATTTTGGTCTCTTTTGGTTCCCTTTTGCTTACCGGCAAAGGAAGACGTGCGAAACTCGTCTCAAGCCACTAAAACTCCTTGAATATCACGCCTAGGACTCAAAGGAAGGCTTTCCCACCACCTTCTCACGTTCGGCACTTTCTCGGTGCCTTTGGACCCAAGTTCCAATTTTGGTCTCTTTTGGTTCCCTTTTGCTTACCGGCAAAGGAAGACGTGCGAAACTCGTCTCGTGCCACTAAAACTCCTTGAATATCACGCCTAGGACTCAAAGGAAGGCTTTCCCACCACCTTCTCACGTTCTCGGCACTTTCGGTGCCTTTGGACCCAAGTTCCAGCTTTTGGTCTCTTTTGGTCCCTTTTGCTTACCGGCAAAGGAAGACGTGCGAAACTCGTCTCAAGCCACTAAAACTCCTTGAATATCACGCCTAGGACTCAAAGGAAGGCTTTCCCACCACCTTCTTCCCTTCTGTCACTTTCTGCCACCTTTGGACCCAAGTTCTAGTTTTGGTCTCTTTTGGTTCCCTTTTGCTTACCGGCAAAGGAAGACGTGCGAAACTCGTCTCAGGCCACTAAAACTCCTTGAATATCACGCCTAGGACTCAAAGGAAGGCTTTCCCACCACCTTCTCACGTTCTGGCACTTTCTGGTGCCTTTGGACCCAAGTTCCAGTTTTGGTCTCTTTTGGTTCCCTTTTGCTTACCGGCAAAGGAAGACGTGCGAAACTCGTCTCAGGCCACTAAAACTCCTTGAATATCACGCCTAGGACTCAAAGGAAGGCTTTCCCACCACCTTCTCACCTTCTGGCACTTTCTGGTGCCTTTGGACCCAAGTTCCAGTTTTGGTCTCTTTTGGTTCCCTTTTGCTTACCGGCAAAGGAAGACGTGCGAAACTCGTCTCAGGCCACTAAAACTCCTTGAATATCACGCCTAGGACTCAAAGGAAGGCTTTCCCACCACCTTCTTCCCTTCGGCACTTTCTCGCCACCTTTGGGCCCAAGTTCTAGTTTTGGTCTCTTTTGGTTCCCTTTTGCTTACCGGCAAAGGAAGACGTGCGAAACTCGTCTCAGGCCACTAAAACTCCTTGAATATCACGCCTAGGACTCAAAGGAAGGCTTTCCCACCACCTTCTTCCCTTCTGTCACTTTCTGGCACCTTTGGACCCAAGTTCTAGTTTTGGTCTCTTTTGGTTCCCTTTTGCTTACCGGCAAAGGAAGACGTGCGAAACTCGTCTCAGGCCACTAAAACTCCTTGAATATCACGCCTAGGACTCAAAGGAAGGCTTTCCCACCACCTTCTCACGTTCGGCACTTTCCGGTGCCTTTGGACCCAAGTTCCAGCTTTTGGTCTCTTTTGGTCCCTTTTGCTTACCGGCAAAGGAAGACGTGCGAAACTCGTCTCGTGCCACTAAAACTCCTTGAATATCACGCCTAGGACTCAAAGGAAGGCTTTCCCACCACCTTCTTCCCTTCTCGTCACTTTCGGTGCCACCTTTGGACCCAAGTTCTAGTTTTGGTCTCTTTTGGTTCCCTTTTGCTTACCGGCAAAGGAAGACGTGCGAAACTCGTCTCAAGCCACTGAAAATCGTTGAATATCACTCCTAGAACTCAAAGGAAGACTTTCCCACCACCTTCTCACGTTCTGCCACTTTCTGGTCCCTTTGGGCCCAAGTTCTAGTTTTGGTCTCTTTTGGTTCCCTTTTACTTACCGGCAAAGGAAGACGTGCGAAACTCGTCTCAGCCACTAAAACTCCTTGAATATCACGCCTAGGACGCAAAGGAAGGATTTCTCACCACCTTCTCCCCTTCTGTCACTTTCTAGCACCTTTGGACCCAAGTTCTAGTTTTGGTCTCTTTTGGTTCCCTTTTGCTTACCGGCAAAGGAAGACGTGCGAAACTCGTCTCAGGCCACTAAAACTCCTTAAATATCACGCCTAGGACTTAAAGGAAGGCTTTCCCACCATCTTCTCACGTTCGGCACTTTCGGTGCCTTTGGACCCAAGTTCCAGCTTTTGGTCTCTTTTGGTCCCTTTTGCTTACCGGCAAAGGAAGACGTGCGAAACTCGTCTCGCCACTAAAACTCCTTGAATATCACGCCTAGGACTCAAAGGAAGGCTTTCCCACCACCTTCTTCCCTTCGTCACTTTCTCGCCACCTTTGGACCCAAGTTCTAGTTTTGGTCTCTTTTGGTTCCCTTTGCTTACCGGCAAAGGAAGACGTGCGAAACTCGTCTCGTGCCACTAAAACTCCTTGAATATCACGCCTAGGACTCAAAGGAAGGCTTTCCCACCACCTTCTCACGTTCGGCACTTTCGGTGCCTTTGGACCCAAGTTCCAGTTTTGGTCTCTTTTGGTTCCCTTTTGCTTACCGGCAAAGGAAGACGTGCGAAACTCGTCTAAAGCCACTAAAACTCCTTGAATATCACGCCTATGACTCAAAGGAAGGCTTTCCCACCACCTTCTCACGGTCTGGCACTTTCTGGTGCCTTTGGACCCAAGTTCCATTTTTGGTCTCTTTTGGTTCCCTTTTGCTTACCGGCAAAGGAAGACGTGCGAAACTCGTCTCAGGCCACTAAAACTCCTTGAATATCACGCCTAGGACTCAAAGGAAGGCTTCCCCACCACCTTCTCCCCCTTTGTCACTTTCGCCTTTGGACCCAAGTTTAGTTTTGGTCTCTTTTGCTTCCCTTTTGCTTACCGGCAAAGTAAAACGTGCGAAACTCGTCTCAGGCCACTAAAACTCCTTGAATATCACGCCTAGGACTCAAAGGAAGGCTATCCCACCACCTTCTCACGTTCTGGCACTTTCTGGTGCCTTTGGACCCAAGTTCCAGTTTTGGTCTCTTTTGGTTCCCTTTTGCTTACCGGCAAAGGAAGACGTGCGAAACTCGTCTCAAGCCACTGAAACTCCTTGAATATCACGCCTAGGACTCAAAGGAAGGCTTTCCCACCACCTTCTCACGTTCGGCACTTTCTCGGTGCCTTTGGACCCAAGTTCCAGTTTTGGTCACTTTTGGTTCCCTTTTGCTTACCAGCAAAGCAAGACGTGCGAAACTCGTCTCAATCCACTTAAACTCCTTGAATATCACGCCTAGGACTCAAAGGAAGGCTTTCCCACCACCTTCTCCGCTTCTGTCACTTTCGGGGACATTTGGACCCAAGTTCTAGTTTTGGTCTCTTTTGGTTCCCTTTTGCTTACCGGCAAAGGAAGACGTGCTAAACTCGTCTCAAGCCACTAAAACTCCTTGAATATCACGCCTAGGACTCAAAGGAAGGCTTTCCCACCACCTTCTCACGTTCGGCACTTTCGGTGCCTTTGGACCCAAGTTCCAATTTTGGTCTCTTTGGTTCCCTTTTGCTTATCGGCAAAGGAAGACGTGCGAAACTCGTCTCTGCCACTAAAACTCCTTGAATATCACGCCTAGGACTCAAAGGAAGGCTTTCCCACCACCTTCTCACGTTCGCACTTTCGGTGCCTTTGGACCCAAGTTCCAATTTTGGTCTCTTTTGGTTCCCTTTTGCTTACCGGCAAAGGAAGACGTGCGAAACTCGTCTCAAGCCACTACAACTCCTTGAATATCACGCCTAGGACTCAAAGGAAGGCTTTCCCACCACCTTCTCACGTTCGCACTTTCGGTGCCTTTGGACCCAAGTTCCGCTTTGGTCTCTTTTGGTTCCCTTTTGCTTACCGGCAAAGGAAGACGTGCGAAACTCGTCTCGTGCCACTAAAACTCCTTGAATATCACGCCTAGGACTCAAAGGAAGGCTTTCCCACCACCTTCTCACGTTCGGCACTTTCTCGGTGCCTTTGGACCCAAGTTCCACTTTTGGTCTCTTTTGGTTCCCTTTTGCTTACCGGCAAAGGAAGACGTGCGAAACTCGTCTCAAGCCACTAAAACTCCTTGAATATCACGCCTAGGACTCAAAGGAAGGCTTTCCCACCACCTTCTCACGTTCGGCACTTTCTCGGTGCCTTTGGACCCAAGTTCCAATTTTGGTCTCTTTTGGTTCCCTTTTGCTTACCGGCAAAGGAAGACGTGCGAAACTCGTCTCAGCCACTAAAACTCCTTGAATATCACGCCTAGGACTCAAAGGAAGGCTTTCCCACCACCTTCTCACGTTCGGCACTTTCTGGCGCTTTTGGACCCAAGTTCCAGTTTTGGTCTCTTTTGGTTCCCTTTTGCTTACCGGCAAAGGAAGACGTGCGAAACTCGTCTCAAGCCACTAAAACTCCTTGAATATGACGCCAAGGACTCAAAGGAAGGCTGTCCCACCACTTTCTCCCCTTCTGGCACTTTCTGGTGCCTTTGGACCCAAGTTCCAATTTTGGTCTCTTTTGGTTCCCTTTTGCTTACCGGCAAAGGAAGACGTGCGAAACTCGTCTCAAGCCACTAAAACTCCTTGAATATCACGCCTAGGACTCAAAGGAAGGCTTTCCCACCACCTTCTCACGTTCGGCACTTTCGGTGCCTTTGGACCCAAGTTCCAATTTTGGTCTCTTTTGGTTCCCTTTTGCTTACCGGCAAAGGAAGACGTGCGAAACTCGTCTCAAGCCACTAAAACTCCTTGAATATCACACCTAGGACTTAAAGGAAGGCTTTCACACCACCTTCTCACGTTCCGGCACTTTCGGTGCCTTTGGACCCAAGTTCCAGTTTTGGTCTCTTTTGGTTCCCTTTTGCTTACCGGCAAAGGAAGACGTGCGAAACTCGTCTCGTGCCACTAAAACTCCTTGAATATCACGCCTAGGACTCAAAGGAAGGCTTTCCCACCACCTTCTCACGTTCGCACTTTCTCGGTGCCTTTGGACCCAAGTTCTAGTTTTGGTCTCTTTTGGTTCCCTTTTGCTTACCGGCAAAGGAAGACGTGCGAAACTCGTCTCAAGCCACTAAAACTCCTTGAATATCACGCCTAGGACTCAAAGGAAGGCTTTCCCACCACCTTCTCACGTTCTCGGCACTTTCGGTGCCTTTGGACCCAAGTTCCAATTTTGGTCTCTTTTGGTTCCCTTTTGCTTACCGGCAAAGGAAGACGTGCGAAACTCGTCTCGTGCCACTAAAACTCCTTGAATATCACGCCTAGGACTCAAAGGAAGGCTTTCCCACCACCTTCTCACGTTCGGCACTTTCTCGGTGCCTTTGGACCCAAGTTCCAGTTTTGGTCTCTTTTGGTTCCCTTTTGCTTACCGGCAAAGGAAGACGTGCGAAACTCGTCTCAAAGCCACTAAAACTCCTTGAATATCACGCCTAGGACTCAAAGGAAGGCTTTCCCACCACCTTCTTCCCTTCTCGGCACTTTCTGCCACCTTTGGACCCAAGTTCTAGTTTTGGTCTCTTTTGGTTACCTTTTGATTACCGGCAAAGGAAGACGTGCGAAACTCGTCTCGTGCCACTAAAACTCCTTGAATATCACGCCTAGGACTCAAAGGAAGGCTTTCCCACCACCTTCTTCCCTTCGGCACTTTCTGGTTCCTTTGGACCCAAGTTCTAGTTTTGGTCTCTTTTGGTTCCCTTTTGCTTACCGGCAAAGGAAGACGTGCGAAACTCGTCTCATGCCACTAAAACTCCTTGAATATCACGCCTAGGACTCAAAGGAAGGCTTTCCCACCACCTTCTCACGTTCTGGCACTTTCTGGTGCCTTTGGACCCAAGTTCCAGTTTTGGTCTCTTTTGGTTCCCTTTTGCTTACTGGCAAAGGGAGACGTGCGAAACTCGTCTCAGGCCACTAAAACTCCTTGAATATCACGCCTAGGACTCAAAGGAAGGCTTTCCCACCACCTTCTTCCCTTCTGTCACTTTCTGCCACCTTTGGACCCAAGTTCTAGTTTTGGTCTCTTTTGGTTCCCTTTTGCTTACCGGCAAAGGAAGACGTGCGAAACTCGTCTCAGGCCACTAAAACTCCTTGAATATCACGCCTAGGACTCAAAGGAAGGCTTTCCCACCACCTTCTCACGTTCGGCACTTTCGGTGCCTCTGGACCCAAGGTCCAGGTTTGCTCTCTTTTGGTCCCTTTTTGCTTTCTGTCAAAGGTAGACTAGCGCAAGTCTACTCATTCCACTAAAACTCTTTGAATATCACGCCTAGGACTCAAAGGAAGGCTTTCCCACCACCTTCTTCCCTTCTAGCACTTTCTCGCCACCTTTGGACCCAAGTTCTAGTTTTGGTCTCTTTTGGTTCCCTTTTGCTTACCGGCAAAGGAAGACGTGCGAAACTCGTCTCGTGCCACTAAAACTCCTTGAATATCACGCCTAGGACTCAAAGGAAGGCTTTCCCACCACCTTCTCACGTTCCGGCACTTTCTCGGTGCCTTTGGACCCAAGTTCCAATTTTGGTCTCTTTTGGTTCCCTTTTGCTTACCGGCAAAGGAAGACGTGCGAAACTCGTCTCAAGCCACTAAAACTCCTTGAATATCACGCCTAGGACTCAAAGGAAGGCTTTCCCACCACCTTCTCACGTTCGGCACTTTCTCGGTGCCTTTGGACCCAAGTTCTAGTTTTGGTCTCTTTTGGTTCCCTTTTGCTTACCGGCAAAGGAAGACTTACGAAACTCGTCTAAAGCCACTAAAACTCCTTGAACATCACGCCTAGGACTCAAAGGAAAGCTTTCCCACCACCTTCTCACGTTCTGGCACTTTCTGGTGCCTTTGGACCCAAGTTCCAGTTTTGGTCTCTTTTGGTTCCCTTTTGCTTACCGGCAAAGGAAGACGTGCGAAACTCGTCTCAAGCCACTAAAACTCCTTGAATATCACGCCTAGGACTCAAAGGAAGGCTTTCCCACCACCTTCTCACGTTTTGGCACTTTCTGGTGCCTTTGGACCCAAGTTCCAATTTTGGTCTCTTTTGGTTCCCTTTTGCTTACCGGCAAAGGAAGACGTGCGAAACTCGTCTCAAGCCACTAAAACTCCTTGAATATCACGCATAGGACTCAAAGGAAGGCTTTCCCACCACCTTCTCACGTTCGGCACTTTCGCCACCTTTGGACCCAAGTTCTAGTTTTGGTCTCTTTTGGTTCCCTTTGCTTACGGCAAAGGAAGACGTGCGAAACTCATCTCAAGCCACTCAAACTCCTTGAATATCACGCCTAGGACTCAAAGGAAGGCTTTCCCACCACCTTCTCACGTTCTGGCACTTTCTGGTGCCTTTGGACCCAAGTTCCAGTTTTGGTCTCTTTTGGTTCTCTTTTGCTTACCGGCAAAGGAAGACGTGCGAAACTCGTCTCAAGCCACTAAAACTCCTTGAATATGACGCCTAGGACTCAAAGGAAGGCTTTCCCACCACCTTCTCCCCTTCTGTCACTTTCTGGTGCCTTTGGACCCAAGTTCTAGTTTTGGTCTCTTTTGGTTCCCTTTTGCTTACCGGCAAAGGAAGACGTGCGAAACTCGTCTCAGGCCACTAAAACTCCTTGAATATCACGCCTAGGACTCAAAGGAAGGCTTTCCCACCACCTTCTCACGTTCTGGCACTTTCTGGTGCCTTTGGACCCAAGTTCCAGTTTTGGTCTCTTTTGGTTCCCTTTTGCTTACCGGCAAAGGAAGACGTGCGAAACTCGTCTCAGGCCACTAAAACTCCTTGAATATCACGCCTAGGACTCAAAGGAAGGCTTTCCCACCACCTTCTCACGTTCTGGCACTTTCTGGTGCCTTTGGACCCAAGTTCCAGTTTTGGTCTCTTTTGGTTCCCTTTTGCTTACCGGCAAAGGAAGACGTGCGAAACTCGTCTCATGCCACTAAAACTCCTTGAATATCACGCCTAGGACTCAAAGGAAGGCTTTCCCACCACCTTCTCCCCTTCTGTCACTTTCTGGCACCTTTGGACCCAAGTTCCAGTTTTGGTCTCTTTTGGTTCCCTTTTGCTTACCGGCAAAGGAAGACGTGCGAAACTCGTCTCAGGCCACTAAAACTCCTTGAATATCACGCCTAGGACTCAAAGGAAGGCTTTCCCACCACCTTCTCACGTTCTGGCACTTTCTGGTGCCTTTGGACCCAAGTTCCAATTTTGGTCTCTTTTGGTTCCCTTTTGCTTACGGCAAAGGAAGACGTGCGAAACTCGTCTCGTGCCACTAAAACTCCTTGAATATCACGCCTAGGACTCAAAGGAAGGCTTTCCCACCACCTTCTCACGTTCGCACTTTCGGTGCCTTTGGACCCAAGTTCCAATTTTGGTCTCTTTTGGTTCCCTTTTGCTTACCGGCAAAGGAAGACGTGCGAAACTCGTCTCAGTGCCACTAAAACTCCTTGAATATCACGCCTAGGACTCAAAGGAAGGCTTTCCCACCACCTTCTCACGTTCTCGGCACTTTCGGTGCCTTTGGACCCAAGTTCCAGCTTTGGTCTCTTTTGGTCCCTTTTGCTTACCGGCAAAGGAAGACGTGCGAAACTCGTCTCGCCACTAAAACTCCTTGAATATCACGCCTAGGACTCAAAGGAAGGCTTTCCCACCACCTTCTCACGTTCGCACTTTCTCGGTGCCTTTGGACCCAAGTTCCAGTTTTGGTCTCTTTTGGTTCCCTTTTGCTTACCGGCAAAGGAAGACGTGCGAAACTCGTCTCAAGCCACTAAAACTCCTTGAATATCACGCCTAGGACTCAAAGGAAGGCTTTCCCACCACCTTTCTCACGTTCCGGCACTTTCGGTGCCTTTGGACCCAAGTTCCAATTTTGGTCTCTTTTGGTTCCCTTTTGCTTACCGGCAAAGGAACACGTGCGAAACTCGTCTCAAGCCACTAAAACTCCTTGAATATCACGCCTAGGACTCAAAGGAAGTCTTTCCCACCACCTTCTCACGTTCGGCACTTTCTCGGTGCCTTTGGACCCAAGTTCTAGTTTTGGTCTCTTTGGTTCCCTTTTGCTTACCGCAAAGGAAGACGTGCGAAACTCGTCTCATGCCACTAAAACTCCTTGAATATCACGCCTAGGACTCAAAGGAAGGCTTTCCCACCACCTTCTCACGTTTTGGCACTTTCTGGTGCCTTTGGACCCAAGTTCCAGTTTTGGTCTCTTTTGGTTCCCTTTTGCTTACCGGCAAAGGAAGACGTGCGAAACTCGTCTCAAGCCACTAAAACTCCTTGAATATCACGCCTAGGACTCAAAGGAAGGCTTTCCCACCACCTTCTCACGTTGTGGAGCCTTTGGACCCAAGTTCCAGTTTTGGTCTCTTTTGGTTCCCTTTTGCTTACCGGCAAAGGAAGACGTGCGAAACTCGTCTCAGGCCACTAAAACTCCTTGAATATCACGCCTAGGACTCAAAGGAAGGCTTTCCCACCACCTTCTCACGTTCGCACTTTCTCGGTGCCTTTGGACCCAAGTTCCAATTTTGGTCTCTTTTGGTACCGTTTTGCTTACGGGCAAAGGAAGACGTGCGAAACTCGTCTCAGGCCACTAAAACTCCTTGAATATCACGCCTAGGACTCAAAGGAAGGCTTTCCCACCACCTGCTCACGTTCTCGGCACTTTCGGTGCCTTTGGACCCAAGTTCCAATTTTGGTCTCTTTTGGTTCCCTTTTGCTTACCGGCAAAGGAAGACGTGCGAAACTCGTCTCGTGCCACTAAAACTCCTTGAATATCACGCCTAGGACTCAAAGGAAGGCTTTCCCACCACCTTCTCACGTTCGGCACTTTCTCGGTGCCTTTGGACCCAAGTTCCAATTTTGGTCTCTTTTGGTTCCCTTTTGCTTACCGGCAAAGGAAGACGTGCGAAACTCGTCTCAAGCCACTAAAACTCCTTGAATATCACGCCTAGGACTCAAAGGAAGGCTTTCCCACCACCTTCTCACGTTCGGCACTTTCGGTGCCTTTGGACCCAAGTTCCAATTTTGGTCTCTTTTGGTTCCCTTTTGCTTACCGGCAAAGGAAGACGTGCGAAACTCGTCTCAAGCCACTAAAACTCCTTGAATATCACGCCTAGGACTCAAAGGAAGGCTTTCCCACCACCTTCTCACGTTCGGCACTTTCTCGGTGCCTTTGGACCCAAGTTCCAATTTTGGACTCTTTTGGTTCCCTTTTGCTTACCGGCAAAGGAAGACGTGCGAAACTCGTCTCGTGCCACTAAAACTCCTTGAATATCACGCCTAGGACTCAAAGGAAGGCTTTCCCACCACCTTCTCACGTTCTCGGCACTTTCGGTGCCTTTGGACCCAAGTTCCACTTTTGGTCTCTTTTGGTTCCCTTTTGCTTACCGGCAAAGGAAGACGTGCGAAACTCGTCTCAAGCCACTAAAACTCCTTGAATATCACGCCTAGGACTCAAAGGAAGGCTTTCCCACCACCTTCTTCCGTTCGGCACTTTCTCGGTGCCTTTGGTCCCAAGTTCCAGTTTTGGTCTCTTTTGGTTCCCTTTGCTTACCGGCAAAGGAAGACGTGCGAAACTCGTCTCAGGCTACTAAAACTCCTTGAATATCACGCCTAGGACTCAAAGGAAGGCTTTCCCACCACCTTCTCACGTTCTGGCACTTTCTGGTGCCTTTGGACCCAAGTTCCAGTTTTGGTCTCTTTTGGTTCCCTTTTGCTTACCGGCAAAGGAAGACGTGCGAAACTCGTCTCAAGCCACTAAAACTCCTTGAATATCACGCCTAGGACTCAAAGGAAGGCTTTCCCACCACCTTCTCACGTTCTGGCACTTTCTGGTGCCTTTGGACCCAAGTTCCAGTTTTGGTCTCTTTTGGTTCCCTTTTGCTTACCTGCAAAGGAAGACGTGCGAAACTCGTCTCAGGCCACTAAAACTCCTTGAATATCACGCCTAGGACTCAAAGGAAGGCTTTCCCACCACCTTCTCACTTTCTGGTGCCTTTGGACCCAAGTTCCAGTTTTGGTCTCTTTTGGTTCCCTTTTGCTTACCGGCAAAGGAAGACGTGCGAAACTCGTCTCAAGCCACTAAAACTCCTTGAATATGACGCTTAGGACTCAAAGGAAGGCTTTCCCACCACCTTCTCCCCTTCTGGCACTTTCTGGCGCCTTTGGACCCAAGTTCCAGTTTTGGTCTCTTTTGGTTCCCTTTTGCTTACCGGCAAAGGAAGACGTGCGAAACTCGTCTCCGGCCACTAAAACTCCTTGAATATCACGCCTAGGACTCAAAGGAAGGCTTTCCCACCACCCTCTCACGTTCTGGCACTTTCTGGTGCCTTTGGACCCAAGTTCCAGTTTTGGTCTCTTTTGGTTCCCTTTTTCTTACCGGCAAAGGAAGACGTGCGAAACTCGTCTCAGCCTACTAAAACTACTTAAATATCACGCCTAGGGCTCAAAGGAAGGCTTTCCCACCACCTTCTCCCCTTCTGTCATTTTCTGGCACCTTTGGACCCAAGTTCCAGTTTTGGTCTCTTTTGGTTCCCTTTTGCTTACCGGCAAAGGAAGACGTGCGAAACTCTTGTCATGCCACTAAAACTCCTTGAATATCACGCCTAGGACTCAAAGGAAGGCTTTCCCACCACCTTCTCACGTTCGCACTTTCGTGCCTTTGGACCCAAGTTCCAATTTTGGTCTCTTTTGGTCCCTTTTGCTTACCGGCAAAGGAAGACGTGCGAAACTCGTCTCGTGCCACTAAAACTCCTTGAATATCACGCCTAGGACTCAAAGGAAGGCTTTCCCACCACCTTCTTCCCTTCGGCACTTTCTCGGTGCCTTTGGACCCAAGTTCTAGTTTTGGTCTCTTTTGGTTCCCTTTTGCTTACCGGCAAAGGAAGACGTGCGAAGCTCGTCTCCGGCTACTAAAATTGCTTGAATATCACGCCTACGACTTAAAGCAAGGCTTTCCCACCACCTTCTCACGTTCTGGTACTTTCTGGTGCCTTTGGACCCAAGTTCCAGTTTTGGTCTCTTTTGGTCCCTTTTGCTTACCGGCAAAGGAAGACGTGCGAAACTCTTTTCAGGCCACTAAAACTCCTTGAATATCACGCCTAGGACTCAAAGGAAGGCTTTCCCACCACCTTCTCACGTTCTGGCGCTTTCTGGTGCCTTTGGACCCAAGTTCCAGTTTTGGTCTCTTTTAGTTCCCTTTTGCTTACCGGCAAAGGAAGACGTGCGAAACTCGTCTCAGGCCACTAAAACTCCTTGAATATCACGCCTAGGACTCAAAGGAAGGCTTTCCCACCACCTTCTCACGTTCTGGTGCCTTTGGACCCAAGTTCCAGTTTTGGTCTCTTTTGGTTCCCTTTTGCTTACCGGCAAAGGAAGACGTGCGAAACTCGTCTCAGGCCACTAAAACTCCTTGAATATCACGCCTAGGACTCAAAGGAAGGCTTTCCCACCACCTTCTCACGTTCTGGCACTTTCTGGTGCCTTTGGACCCAAGTTCCAGTTTTGGTCTCTTTTGGTTCCCTTTTGCTTACCGCAAAGGAAGACGTGCGAAACTCGTCTCAGGCCACTTAAACTCCTTGAATATCACGCCTAGGACTCAAAGGAAGGCTTTCTCACCACCTTCTTCACTTCTGGCACTCTCTGTTGCCGTTGGACCCATGTTCCAGTTTGGGACACTTTTGGTTCCCTTTTGCTTACGGCAAAGGAAGACGTGCGAAACTCGTCTGAGGCCACTTAAACTCCTTGAATATCACGCCTAGGACTCAAAGGAAGGCTTTCCCACCACCTTCTCACGTTCGCACTTTCTCGGTGCCTTTGGACCCAAGTTCCAGTTTTGGTCTCTTTTGGTTCCCTTTTGCTTACCGGCAAAGGAAGACGTGCGAAACTCGTCTCAAGCCACTAAAACTCCTTGAATATCACGCCTAGGACTCAAAGGAAGGCTTTCCCACCACCTTCTCACGTTCGGCACTTTCGGTGCCTTTGGACCCAAGTTCCGCTTTTGGTCTCTTTTGGTTCCCTTTTGCTTACCGGCAAAGGAAGACGTGCGAAACTCGTCTCAGGCCACTAAAACTCCTTGAATATCACGCCTAGGACTCAAAGGAAGGCTTTCCCACCACCTTCTCACGTTCGGCACTTTCTCGGTGCCTTTGGACCCAAGTTCCAGTTTTGGTCTCTTTTGGTTCCCTTTTGCTTACCGGCAAAGGAAGACGTGCGAAACTCGTCTCAGGCCACTAAAATTCCGTGAATATCACGCCTAGGACTCAGAGGAAGGCTTTCCCACCACCTTCTCACGTTCTGGCACTTTTCGGTGCCTTTGGACCCAAGTTCCAGTTTTGGTCTCTTTTGGTTCCCTTTTGCTTACCGGCAAAGGAAGACGTGCGAAACTCGTCTCAAGCCACTAAAACTCCTTGAATATCATGCCTAGGACTCAAAGGAAGGGTTTCCCACCACCTTCTCACGTTCTGGCACTTTCGGTGCCTTTGGACCCAAGTTCCAATTTTGGTCTCTTTTGGTTCCCTTTTGCTTACCGGCAAAGGAAGACGTGCGAAACTCGTCTCAAGCCACTAAAACTCCTTGAATATCACGCCTAGGACTCAAAGGAAGGCTTTCCCACCACCTTCTCACGTTCTGGCACTTTCCGGTGCCTTTGGACCCAAGTTCCAGTTTTGGTCTCTTTTGGTTCCCTTTTGCTTACCGGCAAAGGAAGACGTGCGAAACTCGTCTCAAGCCACTAAAACTCCTTGAATATCACGCCTAGGACTCAAAGGAAGGCTTTCCCACCACCTTCTGCCCTTCTGTCACTTTTCTGCCACCTTTGGACCCAAGTTCTAGTTTTGGTCTCTTTTGGTTCCCTTTTGCTTACCGGCAAAGGAAGACGTGCGAAACTCGTCTCATGCCACTAAAACTCCTTGAATATCACGCCTAGGACTCAAAGGAAGGCTTTCCCACCACCTTCTCACGTTCGGTCACTTTCTGGTGCCTTTGGACCCAAGTTCCAGTTTTGGTCTCTTTTGGTTCCCTTTTGCTTACCGGCAAAGGAAGACGTGCGAAACTCGTCTCAAGCCACTAAAACTCCTTGAATATCACGCCTAGGACTCAAAGGAAGGCTTTCCCACCACCTTTGGACCCAAGTTCTAGTTTTGGTCTCTTTTGGTTCCCTTTTGCTTACCGGCAAAGGAAGACGTGCGAAACTCGTCTCAAGCCACTAAAACTCCTTGAATATCACGCCTAGGACTCAAAGGAAGGCTTTCCCACCACCTTCTCACGTTCTGGCACTTTCTCGTGCCTTTGGACCCAAGTTCCAGCTTTGGTCTCTTTTGGTCCCTTCTTGCTTACCGGCAAAGGAAGACGTGCGAAACTCGTCTCAAGCCACTGAAACTCCTTGAATATCACGCCTAGGACTCAAAGGAAGGCTTTCCCACCACCTTCTCATGTTCTGGCACTTTCTGGTGCCTTTGGACCCAAGTTCCAATTTTGGTCTCTTTTGGTCCCTTTTGCTTACCGGCAAAGGAAGACGTGCGAAACTCGTCTCAAGCCACTGAAACTCCTTGAATATCACGCCTAGGACTCAAAGGAAGGCTTTCCCACCACCTTCTCACGTTCCGGCACTTTCTGGTGCCTTTGGACCCAAGTTCCAGTTTTGGTCTCTTTTGGTTCCCTTTTGCTTACCGGCAAAGGAAGACGTGCGAAACTCGTCTCAAGCCACTCAAACTCCTTGAATATCACGCCTAGGACTCAAAGGAAGGCTTTCCCACCACCTTCTCACATTCGGCACTTTCGGTGCCTTTGGACCCAAGTTCCAGTTTTGGTCTCTTTTGGTTCCCTTTTGCTTACCGGCAAAGGAAGACGTGCGAAACTCGTCTCAAGCCACTAAAACTCCTTGAATATCACGCCTAGGAATCAAAGGAAGGCTTTCCCACCACCTTCTCACGTTTTGGCACTTTGGTGCCTTTGGACCCAAGTTCCAGTTTTGGTCTCTTTTGGTTCCCTTTTGCTTACCGGCAAAGGAAGACGTGCGAAACTCGTCTCATGCCACTAAAACTCCTTGAATATCACGCCTAGAACTCAAAGGAATGATTTCTCACCACCTTCTCCCCCTTTGGACCCAAGTTCCAGTTTTGGTCTCTTTTGGTTCCCTTTTGCTTACCGGCAAAGGAAGACGTGCGAAACTCGTCTCAAGCCACTAAAACTCCTTGAATATCACGCCTAGGACTCAAAGGAAGGCTTTCCCACCACCTTCTCACGTTCTCGGCACTTTCTCGGTGCCTTTGGACCCAAGTTCCAATTTTGGTCTCTTTTGGTTCCCTTTTGCTTACCGGCAAAGGAAGACGTGCGAAACTCGTCTCAAGCAACTAAAACTCCTTGAATATCACGCCTAGGACTCAAAGGAAGGCTTTCCCACCACCTTCTCACGTTCTGGCACTTTCCGGTGCCTTTGGACCCAAGTTCCAATTTTGGTCTCTTTTGGTTCCCTTTTGCTTACCGGCAAAGGAAGACGTGCGAAACTCGTCTCGTGCCACTAAAACTCCTTGAATATCACGCCTAGGACTCAAAGGAAGGCTTTCCCACCACCTTCTCACGTTCCGGCACTTTCGGTGCCTTTGGACCCAAGTTCCAATTTTGGTCTCTTTTGGTTCCCTTTTGCTTACCGGCAAAGGAAGACGTGCGAAACTCGTCTCAGCCACTAAAGCTCCTTGAATATCACGCCTAGGACTCAAAGGAAGGCTTTCCCACCACCTTCTCACGTTCGGCACTTTCGGTGCCTTTGGACCCAAGTTCCGCTTTGGTCTCTTTTGGTTCCCTTTGCTTACCGGCAAAGGAAGACGTGCGAAACTCGTCTCAAGCCACTAAAACTCCTTGAATATCACGCCTAGGACTCAAAGGAAGGCTTTCCCACCACCTTCTCACGTTCTGGCACTTTCTGGTGCCTTTGGACCCAAGTTCCAATTTTGGTCTCTTTTGGTTCCCTTTTGCTTACCGGCAAAGGAAGACGTGCGAAACTCGTCTCAGGCCACTAAAACTCCTTGAATATCACGCCTAGGACTCAAAGGAAGGCTTTCCCACCACCTTCTCACGTTCTGGCACTTTCTGGTGCCTTTGGACCCAAGTTCCAGTTTTGGTCTCTTTTGGTTCCCTTTTGCTTACCGGCAAAGGAACACGTGCGAAACTCGTCTCTTGCCACTGAAACTCCTTGAATATCACGCCTAGGACTCAAAGGAAGGCTTTCCCACCACCTTCTCACGTTTTGGCACTTTCTGGTGCCTTTGGACCCAAGTTCCAGTTTTCGTCTCTTTTGGTTCCCTTTTGCTTATCAGCAAAGGAAGACGTGCGAAACTCGTCTCAGGCCACTTAAACTCCTTGAATATCACGCCTAGGACTCAAAGGAAGGCTTTCCCACCACCTTCTCCCCTTCTGTCACTTTCTGGCACCTTTGGACCCAAGTTCCAGTTTTGGTCTCTTTTGGTTCCCTTTTGCTTACCGGCAAAGGAAGACGTGCGAAACTCGTCTCGTGCCACCGAAACTCCTTGAATATCACGCCTAGGACTCAAAGGAAGGCTTTCCCACCACCTTCTCACGTTTTGGCACTTTCTCGGTGCCTTTGGACCCAAGTTCGTTTTGGTCTCTTTTGGTTCCCTTTTGCTTACCGGCAAAGGAAGACGTGCGAAACTCGTCTCAAGCCACTAAAACTCCTTGAATATCACGCCTAGGACTCAAAGGAAGGCTTTCCCACCACCTTCTTCCGTTCGGCACTTTCTGGTGCCTTTGGGCCCAAGTTCCAGTTTTGGTCTCTTTTGGTTCCCTTTTGCTTACCGGCAAAGGAAGACGTGCGAAACTCGTCTCAGGCCACTAAAACTCCTTAAATATCACGCCTAGGACTCAAAGGAAGGCTATCCCACCACCTTCTCACATTCTGGCACTTTCTAGTGCCTTTGGACCCAAGTTCTATTTTTGGTCTCTTTTGGTTCCCTTTGCTTACCGGCAAAGGAAGACGTGCGAAACTCGTCTCAAGCAACTGAAAAAATCCTTGAATATCACTCCTAGAACTCAAAGGAAGGCTTTCCCACCACCTTCTCACGTTCTGCCACTTTCTGGTGCCTTTGGGCCCAAGTTCCAGTTTTGGTCTCTTTTGGTCCCTTTTTGCTTATCGGCAAAGGAAGACGTGCGAAACTCGTCTCAGGCCACTAAAACTCCTTGAATATCACGCCTAGGACTCAAAGGAAGGCTTTCCCACCACCTTCTCACGTTCTGGTGCCTTTGGACCCAAGTTCCAATTTTGGTCTCTTTTGGTTCCCTTTTGCTTACCGGCAAAGGAAGACGTGCGAAACTCGTCTCAAGCCACTGAAACTCCTTGAATATCACGCCTAGGACTCAAAGGAAGGCTTTCCCACCACCTTCTCACGTTCTGGAACTTTCTGGTGCCTTTGGACCCAAGTTCCAATTTTGGTCTCTTTTGGTTCCCTTTTGCTTACCGGCAAAGGAAGACGTGCGAAACTCGTCTCAGGCCACTAAAACTCATTGAATATCACGCCTAGGACTCAAAGGAAGGCTTTCCCACCACCTTCTCACGTTCTGTTGCCTTTGGACCCAAGTTCCAGTTTTGGTCTCTTTTGGTCCCTTTTGCTTACCGGCAAAGGAAGACGTGCGAAACTCGTCTCAGCCTACTAAAACTCCTTAAATATCACGCCTAGGGCTCAAAGGAAGGCTTTCCCACCACCTTCTCCCCTTCTGTCACTTTCTCGTGCCTTTGGACCCAAGTTCCAGTTTTTGTCTCTTGTGGTTCCCTTTGCTTACCGGCACAGGAAGACGTGCGAAACTCGTCTAAGGCCACTAAAACTCCTTGAATATCACGCCTAGGACTCAAAGGAAGGCTTTCCCACCACCTTCTCACGTTCTGGCACTTTCTGGTGCCTTTGGACCCAAGTTCCAGTTTTGGTCTCTTTTGGTCCCTTTTTGCTTACTGGCAAAGGAAGACGTGCGAAACTCGTCTCAGGCCACTAAAACTCCTTGAATATCACGCCTAGGACTCAAAGGAAGGCTTTCCCACCACCTTCTCACGTTCTGGCACTTTCTGGTGCCTTTGGACCCAAGTTCCAGTTTTGGTCTCTTTTGGTTCCCTTTTGCTTACCGGCAAAGGAAGACGTGCGAAACTCGTCTCAAGCCACTAAAACTCCTTGAATATGACGCCTAGGACTCAAAGGAAGGCTTTCCCACCACCTTCTGCCCTTCTGTCACTTTCTGGTGCCTTTGGACCCATGTTAAAGTTTTGGTCTCTTTTGGTTCCCTTTTGCTTACCGGCAAAGGAAGACGTGCGAAACTCGTCTCAGGCCACTAAAACTCCTTGAATATCACGCCTAGGACTCAAAGGAAGGCTTTCCCACCACCTTCTCACGTTCTGGCACTTTCGGGTGCCTTTGGACCCAAGTTCCAGTTTTGGTCTCTTTTGGTCCCTTTTGCTTACCGGCAAAGGAAGACGTGCGAAACTCGTCTCAGGCCACTAAAACTCCTTGAATATCACGCCTAGGACTCAAAGGAAGGCTTTCCCACCACCTTCTCCCGTTCTGGCACTTTCTGGTGCCTTTGGACCCAAGTTCTAGTTTTGGTCTCTTTTGGTTCCCTTTTGCTTACCGGCAAAGGAAGACGTGCGAAACTCGTCTCAGGCCACTAAAACTCCTTGAATATCACGCCTAGGACTCAAAGGAAGGCTTTCCCACCACCTTCTCACGTTCAGGCACTTTCGGTGCCTTTGGACCCAAGTTCCGCTTTGGTCTCTTTTGGTCCCTTTTTGCTTACCGGCAAAGGAAGACGTGAGAAACTCGTCTCAAGCCACTAAAACTCCTTTGAATATCACGCCTAGGACTCAAAGGAAGGCTTTCCCACCACCTTCTTCCCTTCTCGCACTTTCTGGCGCCTTTGGACCCAAGTTCTAGTTTTGGTCTCTTTTGGTTCCCTTTTGCTTACCGGCAAAGGAACACGTGCGAAACTCGTCTCTTGCCACTGAAACTCCTTGAATATCACGCCTAGGACTCAAAGGAAGGCTTTCCCACCACCTTCTCACGTTCTGGCACTTTCTGGTGCCTTTGGACCCAAGTTTCAGTTTTGGTCTCTTTTGGTTCCCTTTTGCTTACCGGCAAAGGAAGACGTGCGAAACTCGTCTAAAGCCACTAAAACTCCTTCAATATCACGCCTAGGACTCAAAGGAAGGCTTTCCCACCACCTTCTCACGTTGTGGCCCTTTCTGGTGCCTTTGGACCCAAGTTCCAGTTTTGGTCTCTTTTGGTTCCCTTTTGCTTACCTAAGCAGGAAGACGTGCGAAACTCGTCTCAAGCCACTAAAACTCCTTGAATATCACGCCTAGGACTCAAAGGAAGGCTTTCTCACCACCTTCTTCCCTTCTGTCACTTTCTGCCACCTTTGGACCCAAGTTCTAGTTTTGGTCTCTTTTGGTTCCCTTTTGCTTACCGGCAAAGGAAGACGTGCGAAACTCGTCTCAGACCACTAAAACTCCTTGAATATCACGCCTAGGACTCAAAGGAAGGCTTTCCCACCACCTTCTCACGTTCTGGCACTTTCTGGTGCCTTTGGACCCAAGTTCCAGTTTTGGTCTCTTTTGGTTCCCTTTTGCTTACCGGCAAAGGAAGACGTGCGAAACTCGTCTAAAGCCACTAAAACTCCTTGAATATCACGCCTAGGACTCAAAGGAAGGCTTTCCCACCACCTTCTCACGTTGTGGCCCTTTCTGGTGCCTTTGGACCCAAGTTCCAGTTTTGGTCTATTTTGGTTCCATTTTGCTTATAAGCAAAGGAAGACGTGCGAAACTCGTCTCAAGCCACTAAAACTCCTTGAATATCACTCCTAGAACTCAAAGGAAGGCTTTCCCACCACCTTCTTCCCTTCTGTCACTTTCTGCCACCTTTGGACCCAAGTTCTAGTTTTGGTCTCTTTTGGTTCCCTTTTGCTTACCGGCAAAGGAAGACGTGCGAAACTCGTCTCAGGCCACTAAAACTCCTTGAATATCACGCCTAGGACTCAAAGGAAGGCTTTCCCACCACCTTCTCACGTTCTGGCACTTCCTGGTGCCTTTGGACCCAAGTTCCAGTTTTGGTCTCTTTTGGTTCCCTTTTGCTTACCGGCAAAGGAAGACGTGCGAAACTCGTCTCAAGCCACTGAAACTCCTTGAATATCACGCCTAGGACTCAAAGGAAGGCTTTCCCACCACCTTCTCACGTTCTGGCACTTTCTGGTGCCTTTGGACCCAAGTTCCAATTTTGGTCTCTTTTGGTTCCCTTTTGCTTACCGGCAAAGGAAGACGTGCGAAACTCGTCTCAGACCACTAAAACTCCTTGAATATCACGCCTAGGACTCAAAGGAAGGCTTTTCCACCACCTTCTCACGTTCTGGCACTTTCTGGTGCCTTTGGACCCAAGTTCCAGTTTTGGTCTCTTTTGGTTCCCTTTTGCTTATCAGCAAAGGAAGACGTGCGAAACTCGTCTCAGACCACTAAAACTCCTTGAATATCACGCCTAGGACTCAAAGGATGGCTTTCCCACCACCTTCTTCCCTTCTGTCACTTTCTGCCACCTTTGGACCCAAGTTCTAGTTTTGGTCTCTTTTGGTTTCCTTTTGCTTACCGGCAAAGGAACACGTGCGAAACTCGTCTCATGCCACTGATACTCCTTGAATATCACGCCTAGGACTCAAAGGAAGGCTTTCCCACCACCTTCTCACGTTCTGGCACTTTCTGGTGCCTTTGGACCCAAGTTCCAATTTTGGTCTCTTTTGGTTCCCTTTTGCTTACCGGCAAAGGAAGACGTGCGAAACTCGTCTCAAGCCACTAAAACTCCTTGAATATCACGCCTAGGACTCAAAGGAAGGCTTTCCCACCACCTTCTTCCCTTCGGCACTTTCTCGCCACCTTTGGACCCAAGTTCTAGTTTTGGTCTCTTTTGGTTCCCTTTTGCTTACCGGCAAAGGAAGACGTGCGAAACTCGTCTCAAGCCACT